>JASANF010010518.1:0-48439 GCA_030248245.1 Trissonchulus sp. WLG1_4 | reverse complement strand
CCCGCAGTCCGGAGTTTGGGAGTTTCTCGCTGGTGGTCTATACCGCCCAGCTGCTTCCATGGCATCTAGTCTTTGCAACAATTTATCAAAGAGTTTCTCATTAATCTTTGCTTGCTCATGTAGTACATCGAGAACCGTCGGTTCTTCCGTTCTTTTAGGGGGTACATCAAACCTTACTGCGCGAGCAGTTCGACTCCCTTCTTGATCCATGGAGTCGAAACCCTCCTGCTCCTTCGCGCGCACTACAGCGTCATCAAAACTCTCTGGCCTCGAGGACAGAACAAAACGTCTTATGCTCCTATTGAGCCCATTTACAAAAATTCCTTTAACTAATCTGTCACGTACTGTTCCCTTAATATCTTTTCCATATGCCTTCTTGGCCAATTTCTGAATGGCCCTGGCATATTCTTCAACAGTTTCCCCCGGCCTTTGTACGCGCCGGTGCAGTTCCGAACTTAGTAGGCTTACAGCCCTTTCCGCTAAAATATCACTCATAGCTTCCGTCACAGCGTCCCATGACGACTGTATTCCTGTGGGTAGTGATTCCCACACATCGGCTGCATGCCCCTGTAGAAAAGCGGGCAGCAGCTTAGCCCGTTCATCGGGCGCCCAGTCATTCACTAGTCCTATTCGATTAAAAATTCCCAAAAATTCGTCAAAGTCCTCAGTAGCTTCCCCCTTAAAAATTGGTATCTGCGAAGGGTTGATCAACCACTTCTTCCTTTCGGGCGGCGGAGGCCCGTCTTCAACCTTAGCCATAGCAAAGTACTCTTCTGCGGGTCGGAAATAAGTGGGTGAATTTACGTAGTAGTCAAAAACAAATGAAACGTGAGGGTCCTCAAAAATACTGGACCTACGGCCGGAGTTCTCCTCAACACTAGTGTCTGCGCTTGCGTGTGAGCTCTCGCTATTTGAGCTTGTCTGTGAGCTCGGTGACTCGGGGATGTCAAACTTGACAGACTTTGGGGTAGAAATTTTTGAAGCTGACTTTTTGAATTTTTAGAATTTTTTGAATCCTGGTCACGGCACCAGAATGTAACCGGGTATTCAGGCTGTGTCACAGTTGAGATGGATCGTCTAGGGCTGAACACCCGATTACACTGGTACCGTCGCAGCCCATGGCTGTACTTTACCAGGTTCGTACATTGCGTTGTGACTTAACTGACTTGGCCTAATACAGGAGGACACTGAAGACCACAACTTACAGTTATGTTTAGTTTATTAGCATACACGTTGGCAGCACAGTAGTGGCTCGACGTGGGCTTGATCCCTTGAATCTTGACTTCCAACAGGCTCGAGCAGGACTGAGTTAGCGGGATGGGGAGAGAGAAAGGAAAGGGGCAGACTGGCTCGGCTATCGGAGCTATCCGAACTTGTGCACGCAAGCTGAGAGAACCGACCGGTTCGTCAATGTGTCAGGTTTATATAACCGCTTTTGTCTCTCATGATGCCCGATTGGCTTATTTCGTTTGGCCAATCGGCTGTCGGGGCTGGGCTCGTTTGGCCAATCACGGTTGGCCACTTTTTTATGCTGTTCACGGAAGACTGATTTTTCGGAGATTTTGGTTTTAGTTCTCAGGCTATTTGAGCACAACTTTTGGAAGAACCAGTTTCTAGGATAGTTTTTATATCAATTTGTTTACGATTCTAACATCTTTAACTAATTTTTGTATGTTAATTCTCACGGATTTCTGTGTGATTTTGCGCGCATGACTGCGTCTACAGTACCTAACAGTAGCTACGGTAATTTTCAGGCGGAGCTTACTTACCGCGGGGTGTCTTACTGTAGTTAGGGCTGGCTTTTACTGTAGTCCTAAACTTACCGTAATCTTACTATCTTTGACTTTGTTACGCTATTTTCGACTTAGATATTTTTACTACTTTACTGACTTCGTTATTTTAGTCGGGAGAGGTACTGTTACAATTACATTCTGAAAAGTGATAGTCGCGCATGCGTATGCTGCACTTACAAAGCCACTAACAGTACACAATTGGTCTGTTCGTATTTGTCATTATTTTGGGTTAATAATTAATATATATATATATATATATATATATATATATATACATATATATATACATTAATTTTGGTCAAACTGACGTTATATTCATGTTAGGCAACTCAAATTAACCCTTTTCACGATTTTTCAAAAAAATTTAAAATATTCAAAAATTTGGTCAAATTGACCATTATGGCACTTTGCCAGGGCTACGAAAGTGCACCAGTGCACCCCACGCGTACCAAACAATATCAACTGACACCCCCGCGACTATGTATTAAGATGCACTAGAAATACAGAACGAGAAGTTATCCATAAACGCGTTATACATTGAGAAAATAATGAAATATCATCTTTTTAACGGTATCACAGGGGGTGTACCAGTTCTGGCTACTACGTAAACCTGACAACAAATCCAATACCACGCTGTAATGCACAATGTATGGCTTTATATTCGAATACAAGACGACAGGCCTCCATCTATTACCGTTTTGGCTACACTGCCAACATATTTACTGTCTAGTACACACAACCGTAGTTGACAAATGAGCACTATTTTGGATGAAAACAATAGTTTTTCGTCAAAATAACGTTATATTCCCGTTCAGCACCTCAAATTAACCTTTTCCACAGTTTTTCAACAAAAATGACAAAATTCAAAAATTTGGTCAAATTGACCATTTTGGCACTTTGCCAGGGTTGCCAAATTGGAACAGCGCACATGACGCGGACCAAACAATATCCACGGACACCCCTGCGCCTGTATATTAAGATGCACTAGAAATACAGACCGAGCGGTTATCCATAAAACCGTTATACGTTGACAAAGTCATGAAAAACCATGTTTCCAAGGGTGTCAGAGGGGGGTGCACCAGTTCTGGCTACTAGGTAAATCTGAGAGCAAAACTAATATCACACTGAAATGCACAGTATTTGGGTTTATATTCGCATACAAAACGACAGGCCTCTATCTATAACGGTTTTGGCTGTACTGCCCATGGGTAGCCTAACCCCCTAATACACGTAAAATACCTTCCGGACCCCCTCCCTAGGCCTACAGTGACACGATCGACTCCAAAAGGGGAGACGCACTACAACCCTACTACACTACCATGCATACAAGAGATCAGACTTGGGCTGTTTGTGTGACTTCTCAAAAGCTGGCGCCATTGAATTTTTGACTTTGCCATTTTTCGAGGCCCAAAAAAGGGCTTTTCCCCCTCTCAGCAGAGCCAAAACGGCAAAAGCTCAGAATAAAATCCTTATGATGACACTATTGCCGACCAAAACAAATGTAAAAAACATAAAAAAGTACCTCGCCAATAAGGATTTCTTGAGTTATGGCGCCGGGAAAAAAAAAGACGGAAAAATCCGAGTTTGCGGGAGGCGATTTTTCATATCTCGGGTAATACCCAACCGATTTGCCTGAAATTTGGCCAGCATGTACCCCTCCCCCAGGCACGTGCACACACCAAATTAAAACCAGTTTGCTTGCATAAATTTTTAGTTATTAAAAAAATTAATTTTGAAATTCTGCAATGTGGAGTGTCGTTCCTATTCTAGGGTTATGCAATTGTGCTGATTGTGCATCAAAGATAAGATAAAAAGATGTCTAATGTACGTAATCCAAATAGGTAAAGGTTTTTCCGTACTCCTTACTTTTCCTAGCATTCCTGTACGTGTCCGTAAGCGTTTCCGTTTGTCCGTAAGCGTTTCCGTTTGTCCGTAAGCGTTTCCGTTTGTCCGTAAGCAAAAAGTTTAGCTGTTTCCAACAAACAATTTTAGGTGTGTATCTATACTATACATAGCACAGGTCTATGTGCAAAAAAGTTTAGTATCAGTGAAGTTTCTCATTACGGCTTATGGTCATAAAGTCAGTAAGAATTTGGCAATCATTCATAAAGATAGTCATATTCATGAAAAACACCAAAAATAAATACATATTAAATAAATCTTTAACGTGTTGTCAATTCCTGAAATGAATTTAACCAAGAGTACACATTTAACGGATTAGATTGAAACGTTTATGCGTTAACTCATAACTCAAATAACTCATAGCATCGTAAATGAAAATAGTCATGATAAGCATTACCCACGCAAATTTTTGATGCGCAAAATTTTTCAAGATTATCGGTGAAATGCACCAAATCGGATTAACTGACGATTAGCTTAAACAGATTTAGCTCAGGTTTAAATTACTTGAATCGGTTTAAGTGCGTTGCACCACTGAATATTTGCGCAGCTGGCGCTCAAGATTTAGTTGAATACTGAGATTTAGCTGCGATTTAGCTGGTATTTAACTAAATCTATTTAACTGGAGATTAGCTCCAGCTCAAACTTAAGTTAATCCGATTTGGTGCAGTCCACCGTTGATATCTCAGCTTTGAGATATGTTTATTAAGTATTAACCAAACAACTTTTAATCTAATCCGTTTAATACATTTAAATGTCACTCACTTCATCAACACTACGTAAACGCTCAGTTGAACTACATAATATGTTACTTTTCCCCCACTTTGAAGACTTCTTTGGCACAAAACTTAGTGTTGAAAACCGCGAGAATGATTTGCTAAGCTTCATCACCCATCGAAGCAATACCAAGTTTAAAGCAAAGAAAAACTTAGCTCTGACACAACGATATAGTTACGGAAACCCCCTACCTCCCCTGGGACCAAATTTTGGAGGAGTCTTGCCCCCATTTTTACCCAGGCTGACCCAACTACATGTGTGGTTCTACTCGTGTAAACATGTCTATATACATTATACAGAATCTGAAATTTACCTATTGAAATTCCAGTTGAAAAGAAAGCTGAGGGAAAAGCCTATTTAGTTAGATAGTGTTAGACTGTTTATACAGTTTTTAGCCTTTTTGGCCATTTTTTTGTAAAATTTCGTAAATTTGCACAATTTTTTAATGGTCGGCTCGCGGCCCGCCAAAATTCTTGGCGGGCCAGGACGGGTCGACACCTCAAAAATGCGGGCCGCACCGGCTTGGGCTGGCCACCGGCCCGCGAACGTACCCTAACTTTAGTATATATGCTCATTACACTATGCAGTTAACTTCACAAAAATGAACCATTTCAACATCAAAAGCTATATACCTAATAACATAATTCCAATTCCAATTTTTCATGGATGTCAAACGGCTGAAAAAATGAAGTGAAAGCAAAAGTTTATAGCGTGGGGGGTAGCGGGATTAGGTAGGGGGTCAACCAAGCCCACACGTCCATGTTATGTATACTTACTTACGTGACCAATGTATAACAGCAACAAAACAATAGGCTAAGTGCCACACTTCGTGACAAGCATAAAAAGCAGTAACTAATTTTTCTAAACAAGTACGTACTAAAATACGTATACAGGATGAATTACATCAAAGAAACCTGCTCAATTTTTACAGAACTGAGCCCAGCCTCGAATGGGTCAACAACTTGCGACCTTCAAGTCTAGTCTCAGAGTTTCTGCCGGCCTGTCTAGAGTCTAGAGGCTTGTTAGGCGTCGTATCTCAAAGTAAGCCAAAAATGAAATTACACATAGACATGCCAAAATGTAGCTAAATTTCCCAACATTAGCATGCTTGGTCGGAATTATCAGGGGATGCTGATGCCTGTCCTTTCTGGGCTCTAAATTATCCTAACAAGACAGGATTCTAAGCCAATCAATCACGAGAGAAGGCTGTTATGCAAAGTAATAGTGGTCTGGAGCTAAAAAACTGTGGATTAAACCAACTATAATACTTGACAGTTGGCATGATAGCCAAGATTAAGTAAACAAATCATAACTGTTTGCCCAACGGTTCTGCGATGTTTCAAGCAATAATGACCTAATGCGTCCTACTCCTACAGCATACTTAATGACAAGGCTGCACGCGCCTACTCTACGAGATAAGTAGCTAATACAATATACATGTACGTACATGGGATCTCAGTCCGCAGGGGCTTGTCCAGGATTTTTCGAAATTTTAGAGGGGCTTGTCCGGACATTTGGGGACTTCCAAGTCAAAAAAACGCGTGAATTCCAAATTTTTCCGTAAAACTGATTTTTGCACAATCGACTTTTTCCTATTTCTAGAGCAATTCACAGGCATTATACTACGCATTTTGAGTTTCATGAGTTTTTCTGAGCACGAAGGAAAACGCTTGCACCGATAGACATTTTTTTCACCAAACATCTACCACCATCTCACGCTGCAACGCACCGGCACCACCCATGGATCCCAGACAAATTAGACGGAAGACCAAAACAGACTTCAAGTTTCAAACTCTGATTTTCTGTCGCAATAAATACTAACAAGTTAGTTGATATTAAAGCTTTATTTAACATGCCAAATTAAGCTACATATTATATATATATATATATATATATATATATATATATATATATATATATATATATATATATATATATATATATATATATATATATATATATATATATATATATATATATATATATACATGGTATTAAAAACACAATCGCATGTCATGATGCAGGAATAAGTTCACATAAAAAGCAAATATTGCTGCTCAGGGTATATATGCTTATGCTCCCAAATTTTTGAGTCGGTTTGAATTTGATTTCCTAATAGTTTTGATTATGATTATCTTATTTTACTATGGAAATTAAAATCTGCTGCAAAAAACAAAAATGCGCAAACCACGTGTAGACTAAAAAACATTCATAAAAACGCGTAACCGAAACGATGAGGTGAAATACTTGTGCCAAAAAAGCAAAAAAGGGGAATTACTATTTATATATTGCCATCATCAGTTTTGAGATCACAGATGAGAATTTGTATACATACATATATAGTTCTTCCAGTTACATCACATCTAAAATGATCTAAAATACTTGCAGAATACAAGACCATTCTAGAATTTGGAACATTAAAAATTTCGCATTTTTTAATTTCCCTGATACCCAACCTTTGTATATACATGTAAAAGTAATAGACACAACAAACAAGCCAATATTATCTGGCATATTTTTAGGAGCATATTGGAAATTTTATGGGGGGGGGGGGCGCGATAAGGGGGGGCTGCCCCGCACCCCATTCATGGGCGGGCCGGCGACCAAAATGGGGGGCACACCAAATTCACGATAAAACACCATTTTTAGGCTAAAAAATGGTTCTTTTACGTTAAATGTTACTTTCTTATACGCTATAATAGCTACACTGATACCAAGCTTAACAAAAAAGGACCCAAAAACCCTACCGAGGCGACATCGCTACAGCTGAAAAGTTGCTAAAACATTCTTTCGGAAAACATTTCGGGCTATGGGGGGGCACCTCATCTGAAATGGGGGGCTTAAAATGAAGGAGGGACGCGACCGAAATGGGGGGCTCCGGACCAAATGGGGTGAAGCTCCCCTGCCCCTCCCCCTTCACTAAAAATATGCCAGATTATGTACGTATAATGTAAAAATCGAAATATTTCCTGACTAGTGCACATAACAATTCATTAAAACATATTAAACTGACAGCATGAATATGATATTTGGCACAGCATAACAATATAATAACCACCAATAATCAGGGTATAAAATTGCTCATAAAGGACCAACAATTGGCATAAAAATTCACTGCAAAACTTCACGCAAGCTTGCACAACCACAATATTTTAAAAAAATAAGCTTTGGGAAGTTGATTAGCCTTCAAAACGATAACTAATGCATAAACCAACAAAAAAGCCTTACAGTCGTTTCCATACACAATTAACAATTTAATTACAATTAATACACACGGTTACTATTTTGTTTCATATATTTTTTATTTCTTGTAAAAAAAGTTACAAACAATTAAAAAAATTAAAAATACAAATTGAACTTGATGCTGTTTTGACCATAAAGTGTCTTAAACCACAAACACTGCGCCCCCCCCCCCCCAAATCCTTGTCACCTTAGAATAAAGATGTATATACACGGCGTCTCAGTCTGGGGGACTTGTCTCAGACTTTAAAATTTTAAAAGAGGGGGATTGTTCCGACGGTTGGCGGCCATGAACTCAGTTAACTAAAAATGTGAATTTTTGGCAACATTCTCATAATTTTCACAACTTTATGATATTTCGCTTTTTTGGAGCATTTGATAGCCATCCAGAGCAAATTTCAAGCATCAGAACATCTTTTTGTAAGCAGCCACGGGAGAGCGAATAATATATATGGATTATATTACTCGTCACAAAATATATTATATATACTAAAGAAGTATATATATATATATTTATAATGAATCGAGACATAAACATAAGACAAAAACATTCTATAAGTCTTATTCGACAGTAATATAAGGTTCACCTCATCGTGAGTGCCACATACTTAGATCCTTTACAGTATTTTTCACCCGATATAACCCCCGCCTCGCACGCATAAGCTCTATAAGCCACATAACCCTGCCCAGCTGTTTTTTCCCGTCATCATCCGTGGTTGTGCAAAAATTCGTGCAATTTTTGTATTGAGCAAAAATAATTGCTCCATATTTTCTTAGTCAGATGCCAATTATATAAGTTTGATTGGAAGACAAAATCAGATATATATACTTGCTTGAAACAAATAGCTACTGCAGATTACAATGCAATTGCAAGATAACTGGCAATTTAATCAATCAATTCAATTTAATCATTTTAATCCGCTGAATCACTGTCCGGCCCCTCGTGGTTAAGCTGCATCTGTTTGTTCATTCGCTCGTAAAAACTTTCCTGCAGTTCTTCCCCACTGAAGCCCGCCATGTCGTCATCTGAACTTTTGTAGTCGTAGTTTTCTTGGTAGAAATCGTATCTGAAATGAATTTATATGTACTAGCGGAAAATTGTCACTGAAAATAAGAGCACAAAAATTATACATGCCACGTCTGCACACGCTATAGTATAAGCAAAAATTTCAGATGAACTTCAATCTTCAGTAGCATTTCTCTATTTAGTTAATATGACATTTCCTTCATGTTAATTCATAGCTTTTTCGCTTCGTCGTGAGATTTCTATTTACTGGAAGATGTATATATATACTTTCTGTAAAAGAAACGCTTTTGTCCTCCAATTCTTGTAAAACCCAAAAGTGCGTCAAGCTGAAAAATGTCACTATTCCTAAGGACTATTCCCACGAGAAAGCATGAGCGGGCGCACGCACACGCACACTTGCCTACTGCATTGTGTGAAATAATGCAGCAGGCAGTGTGAAAATAGAATGCGCCCGCTCATGCTCGATGACGTACGCCATGGAGCCAAATGCGCCCTCGTGTGAATAGACCTCTAGGCCTTACATTCGCCTAACCTATTCTCGAAATCGCTATCTTCATCAGGATAATCATTCCGCCAGTTATCTTCAGCGTTGGAGTCGCTTTCGGATTCCGTTGTCCCTCCAGATTTATCGGGACGTTTACCCCAGTCCCCCTCGGCTAGAAGAAGGGCTTCTTCGTCATAAGGTTGAATATCAACAATATCTTCCAAAGGAACGGAAGGGTAGCCAGGCCAGTCATCAGGCCCGTTTAAGTTCGCTGTTTGATCACTGTCAGGCAGTTTAGTAGATTTTAAAGTAGTCGCCGTCGCAGTAGAGTTTGGAGATCTTGCTACGTAAATGTCAAAAACGTAAGCATTCGAGTCGGAAGGAGGTTCCGAACTAGCAGCAGAAATAGGCTGACTACTGCAACAGGGGCTGGAAGGACTAAAATGCAGCAACGGAACGCCGCTACATGAAGGAGTTAGCTCCAGCGGTTCTACTCCTTCCGCCGGATCTGAATCCGGGCTTATTCGGCTGTCGGGTCTAGTATTTTGGCTTTCGAAGGTTTCATTAGTTGCAAAATTTGGCACATTTTTGCATAACTTTGGCGATCTAAATGGAGAATTTGAGGGCGTTTTTTGCAACAGAGACAAGTCTAAAATATGCGCCGGTGATACTTCATCAGAGTTTATTGTTGTGGTGGTTCCACTGAGTTTAAATATTTTTCTTTCGACATCTTCACTGGCACCTTCGTCTGTTCCATTTGAAATATGTCCATTACACGTAGCAGTTTTTGACCGCTTCAAAGAGACCAAAAGCGCAGAAAGCGGATCTTCGGTATATTTTCGCTTCAGCCGTATTACCGCGGTCATTTCAATGCACCTCTATATGCTAACCTGAAAAAATTAACTCAGAATTAACACAACACAAGAACATCAATGTTAGGGTTAAATGCAGATGGAAACATTTTGGGCCTCTCTTGAGTATATATACAGCTCCTTGGATAAGCAACTTTGCTTTAAGAAGCCCTATTTCTAGACTGTTCCGAATTTTCTACGCAACAACCCCATACGTTATTTGAGACCTCACTGACGGACATTTTCCGAAGTTTCCAAGTTTGTTCCGAAACCCATATTTTTTACAGATCCAAAGTTACCTACATAAATGAGAGGCGTATACCATATATACATGCATATACTTGGTGGGGGTCAAACTGAAGAATAGGGGGGAAAATTATTTTCGGCTGCCACGTGCCTCCCACCCCATCTTTTAATAAAAATATAGAACCCCCATCGTCAGCCAAGCCAGTGGCGTACCCAGAAAAAAATTTCGGGGGGGAATGACTTTTCGATCTTTTGTAATGGGTTAAAATGCACTTTTTAGCAATTTTAACACTCGTAAAACGCCTTACAAACGCAAGATTACTAAACCACAAGACTGCAGGTGTCTGGGGGCGGCAGCCCCCAGAAAAAAATAGGAAAAATTTTCGATTTCTTGGCCAAATTCTGACAATTGGAGGCGTATTAGAAAGTTTTTCCGGCCAGACCATAAAAACCAAAGGACACAAGGTTGCAGGGGTCTGGGGGCGGCAGCCCCTAGGAAAAAATTGGCGATTTTTCCAATTTTTAGACCGAATTTGGTCAACTGGAGAAGTATCAGAAATTTTTCCGACAAAATTTAAAACAAGATGGAAGTGTCATTTCAGACGGTGTATTCCACAAGTAAATGTAGCATAATATACTCGTGTAGACATGCACATGCAGCATGCAAAGGCTTTGATGAAAGACAATAACGAGGAATAGTAAGCCACATAGTCGCGGGGGTCTGGGGGCAAAAAATTTGGGAAAATTTTTGATTTTTAGGCCAAATTTAGTCCATTGGAGACGTATCAGAAAATTTTTCCGGCCGGACCATAAAAACCAAAGGGGTGCGTAGAATTGCTTTTTCAGTGCAAATTTTATTTCAAATTTCTAAAAAAGCGACAGCTTCTGGGGGCGGCAGCAACCACTATGATCTTACCGCAAGTGTTGCTTAGAATTGCTTTTCCAATGCAAATTTTATTTCAAATTCCTAAAAAAGCTCCAGCTTCGATCGGCGAATAGTAGGATCAAGTGCAGTTGGGGGGGAATAGTGGACCTATTTTTTGGAGTAGAGCACCTTGAGGGAAGCATTTTTTGTAATAGAACCCCTATCCACAAATTTGGATTTTCTGAGCTAAGCTGGCAGGATTCTCTAGGCTAAGCTGGCAGGATTTTTTCTGAAAATTTCGATTTTTTATTGCCTAAGCTTGAGCCTAAGCCTAAGCCTGAACCTAAGCCTAAGCCTAAGCCTGATACTAAGCCTAAGCCCAAGCCCCTTACTAAGCCTAAGCCCTAAGCCTAAGCCTAACCCCAAGCCTAAATTAAGGCCAAGTTTGAATTTGGTCAAAAATTGGACGTTTCTGGCGAATTTGGCCAATTTTTCGGCAGGAACCCGGTCAAAGAGCCTATGTTTTGATTCTAAAAAATTGTAACCAATAATCACCATTTTGACACTATTAGAACGAAAAAAACAAGAGCTTCGGAAAAAATTGCGAAAACGTCCCTCACTGAAGATTCAGATTTCGGGGGCTCTTATCTCTGAAAATCCAAATAATGAAATAGGGGTTCTTGAAGCAAAAATGCTTCCCCCAAGATGCTGTACTCAAAAAATAGGTCCACTCTTCCCCCCCCCAACTGCATTTAACCCGAATAGTAGATAAAAAATAGATATATAGAAAATTTTATGAAAACGTGTTTTAACAAGCATTTTTCGCCTGTAGAGTGCATATATAATATAATTTGAACGTGAAAGTAGCCGGAACAATTTTAAAAAGAAGTTAGAAAAATTGTAGAAAAATTATAGAAAAATAGTAGAATAGTTCAAAAATAGTAGGAAAATAGTAGAAACGTGGAAAAAATGTAGAAAAGTTAATGAAATAAAACGTGTTTTAAGTAGCATTTTTCGCCTGTAGAGTCTGTATATAGGTTATAAGGTTAGAACGAAAAAGTATCCGGAATAATTCCAAAAAAATGTTGAAAAAAGTAAAAAAATTGTAGAAAAATAGCAGAAAAAGTTGAAAATTTTTGAACTGAAAGGAAAAAAGTAAAAAAAGTAAAAAAACATTTGCGCAAAATTTAGAAAAAAGTAGAAAAAAGTGGAAAAAAAGTAGAAAAAAGTAGAAAAATGTAAAAAAGTAGAAACTTGCCAAAATAGAAAGTACATAGAAAAAGTAGAAAAACAGTAAGTAGAAAAGATTTTCAACTTTTTTTCTACCTTTTTTCTACTAGTTTTTTTACTTTTTTTCTACTCAAAATTCTTCCCGTGATATCACATGGAAATAGGGTTAAATGCAGTTGGGGGGGGGAAATAGTGGACCAATTTTTTTTTAGTAGAGCACTTTGGGGGAAGCATTTTTGCTTCAAGAACCCCTGTTTCATTTTTTGGATTTTCTGAGATACGACCCCCCGAAATCTGAACCCTCAGTGAGGGACGTTTTCGCAATTTTTTCCGAAGCTCTTGTTTTTTTCGTTCTAATAGTGTCAAAATGGTATCAGATTATTGGTTACAATTTTTTAGAATCAAAACAAAGACTCTTTGACCGAGTTCCGGCCGAAAAATTGGCCAAATTCGCCAGAAACGTCCAATTTTTGACCAAATTCAAACTTGGCCATAATTTAGGCTTGGGCTTAGGCTTAGGCTTAAGGTCGCTTCACACGGTGCGTTTTTGCCGCTGCGATTTTGACGCAAAATGCAAGCCGCAGGGTGTCGCAAGTGAAACGCACCGTCTGAACAAGCTTTGCGCCTGCGGCCTTAGTGCGTCTCGCAGGTCAGTTTGCTGCGTCTTTACTGTTTCAAAAAAATGACAAATTGGTCTGCGAAATTTGTTTATGCCAACACGTCCGCAGCATCAAAACGCAATGAAATCGCAGGTCGAATAACAGTCTGGCGTTTAAAACGCTGCGGCAAAATCAAGACGCAGGCATTCCGCACTAAAAACGCTGCGTCTGTTCAGACATTGCGTTTTGCGTGCGGCAAGCTGCGTTTTGCCGCAGCGACAAAAACGCTGCGGCAAAATCGCAGTAAAATCGCAGCGTGTGAATCGGCCTTTAAGGATTAGGCTTAGTATGTGGCTTAGGCTTAGTATCAGGCTTAGGCTTAGGTTTAGGTTCAGGCTTAGGCTTAGGCTCAGGCTTAGGCAATAAAAAATCGAAATTTTCAGAAAAAATCATACCAGCGTAGCCTAGAGAATCCTGCCAACTAAGCCTAGACGATGCCTTAAAACATCATAACGCACTCAAAACTATCACCAACGCACCAAAAAACAAAGGCCCGTATTCACATACTAAGGCCCGTATTCACATACTAAGTGTAACGCTTAAACTTAGTGTTTACACTTAGTGTTAGCGCTTATAAGCGCTAAGTGTTATTCACATACTTAGTGTTTATTTAAGCGCTTAGCAAACACTAACGCTTAACTTAGCGTTTCAATTTTGTATTCACATACTTAAAATTTAGTGTTTGGCTTAGAATTAAGCGCTTAAGTTTAGGGACCTCGGGAGCTCCCTAAGCGCTAAGCGCTTAGTTAGTGGATGGTGTGGGGAAGGGGTAGGGAGAGTGGGGGAGGTTCTTGGCCGCCATGGGAAGAAAGGGCATGCAATTTAGGATATATTAGTGAGATTTTCCGACCAATTCGATCCATTTTGCTCGTTTAATCGCCAAAAATAAAAAATGCACTTTGTTGTCCAAATTCGTTTTTTTACATTTTTGAGTAGAGCATCTTAATCGAAGTAATTTTTCTTCAAGAACTTCTATTTGAAAATTTATATTTTTCACGATATGCCCCCTGAAACATGTAGAGCGGATTTTGCATTTTTCAGGAATCCACCTGCTGAAAACATTTTTTACAAATGTATAGTTCGAGAAAAATATATATTATTAATAAGAAATAGTAATTTAAATAAATCTATAATCGGATTTATAAATACCAAATGGAAATGCCGATAAATAACGAATTCCGGATCCACATCAAGCAGGGAGCGCACTCCAAGCCAAAGCCAAAACTAAGCACAAAAGTTGCTAAACGCTAAGTTTAGTATAACACTAATTTTTAAGCGTTTATTTTGTGAATAACAGTTTAGTACAAATTAAGCGCTAACACTTAGCAAACGCTTAGCGTTAGTATGTGAATAACTATTAGTATGTGAATACGGGCCTAAGTGTAACGCTTAAACTTAGTGTTTACACTTAGTGTTAGCGCTTATAAGCGCTAAGTGTTATTCACATACTTAGTGTTTATTTAAGCGCTTAGCAAACACTAACGCTTAACTTAGCGTTTCAATTTTGTATTCACATACTTAAAATTTAGTGTTTGGCTTAGAATTAAGCGCTTAAGTTTAGGGACCTCGGGAGCTCCCTAAGCGCTAAGCGCTTAGTTAGTGGATGGTGTGGGGTAGGGGTGGGGAGAGTGGAGGAGGTTCTTGGCCGCCATGGGAAGGAAGGGCATGCAATTTAGGATATATTAGTAACATTTTCCGACCAATTCGATCCATTTTGCTCGTTTAATCGCCAAAAATAAAAAATGTACTTTGTTGTCCAAATTCGTTTTTTTACATTTTTGAGTAGAGCATCTTAATCGAAGTAATTTTTCTTCAAAAACTTCTATTTGAAAATTTATATTTTTCATGATATGCCCCCTGATCAAACATGCAGAGCTGATTTTGCATTTTTCAGGAATCCACCTGCTGAAAACATTTTTTACAAATGTATAGTTCGAGAAAAATATATATTATTAATAAGAAATAGTAATTTAAATAAATCTATAATCGGATTTATAAATACCAAATGGAAATGCGGATAAATAACGAATTCCGGATCCACATCAAGCAGGGAGCGCACTTCAAGCCAAAGCCAAAACTAAGCACAAAAGTTGCTAAACGCTAAGTTTAGTATAACACTAATTTTTAAGCGTTTATTTTGTGAATAACAGTTTAGTACAAATTAAGCGCTAACACTTAGCAAACGCTTAGCGTTAGTATGTGAATAACTCTTAGTATGTGAATTCGGGCCAAAGATTACAGCCATTTTTGGCTTCGAACTATGGTCTACGTTCAAGGGGTCATAAGCTCAGAGAATCCAACTTTATGGATAGAGGTTCTATTACAAAAAATGCTTCCCTCAAGGTGCTCTACTCCAAAAAATAGGTCCACTATCCCCCCCCCCAACTGCACTTGATCCTGGAAATAGTATTGAAAATTTTTGAGCAATTGTCAGCAAGAAAAAGATTTTCACGGAAATAGCTTCACAAGCCAGTGCATTTACACGGCCCGTATTCACATACTAAGTGTAACGCTTAAACTTAGTGTTTACACTTAGTGTTAGCGCTTATAAGCGCTAAGTGTTATTCACATACTTAGTGTTTATTTAAGCGCTTAGCAAACACTAACGCTTAACTTAGCGTTTCAATTTTGTATTCACATACTTAAAATTTAGTGTTTGGCTTAGAATTAAGCGCTTAAGTTTAGGGACCTCGGGAGCTCCCTAAGCGCTAAGCGCTTAGTTAGTGGATGGTTTGGGGAAGGGGTAGGGAGAGTGGGGGAGGTTCTTGGCCGCCATGGGAAGGAAGGGCATGCAATTTAGGATATATTAGTGACATTTTCCGACCACTTCGATCCATTTTGCTCGTTTAAGGGGGTAATTGCGTTTTTAGGTGTTTTTTTAAACTACCATAACTGCACTTAACTTCAACAAAAACTAGAGCGGTCTTTTTACATTTTTTTACACCTTCTAGCTTTAAAAATACTATATTTAAAAGCAGATTATCTTTTGCAATTTTACTGCTGCTATCATTTGAATACACCCCATCAGCGGTTTTTTGACTAATTTTTGCGCCACAGTTATGAAACTCAAGATCAGCCAACAACTACTAAACTTTTTGCAGTTATGCACTGACATAATATCCCCACCCGTTTTTTTGATATAGTTGATAAGTCGTTTCTACGTTGAGAAAATGACAGTTTCGTGCAAAAATCACGTAATTTGACTTTTCTCTAAAATTTCCAAAAGCCCATAACACCGACTCTACAAACTATTTTTAGAAAAAGAAAAAAACGGGTGGGGATATTGTCCTAAAGATAATGTGGTTAAAGTTTCGAAGCCGTAGTCCGTTTTTAGCTTGAGTTCTGTGGGCGCAAAAATTACACTGAAATGTCAAAAACCACGAAAACGACATTACCCCTTAATCGCCAAAAATAAAAAATGCACTTTGTTGTCCAAATTCGTTTTTTTACATTTTTGAGTAGAGCATCTTAATCGAAGTAATTTTTCTTCAAGAACTTCTATTTGAAAATTTATATTTTTCACAATATGCCCCCTGAAACATGTAGAGCTGATTTTGCATTTTTCAGGAATCCACCTGCTGAAAACATTTTTTACAAATGTATAGTTCAAGAAAAATATATATTATTACTAAGAAATAGTAATTTAAATAAATCTATAATCAGATTTATAAATACCAAATGGAAATGCCGATAAATAACGAATTCCGGATCCACATCAAGCAGGGAGCGCACTACAAGCCAAAGCCAAAACTAAGCACAAAAGTTGCTAAACGCTAAGTTTAGTATAACACTAATTTTTAAGCGTTTATTTTGTGAATAACAGTTTAGTACAAACTAAGCGCTAACACTTAGCAAACGCTTAGCGTTAGTATGTGAATAACTCTTAGTATGTGAATTCGGGCCCACGTATGTAAAGATTTTTGACGATCAGCTGTGTTCAACTTGAACATACTAAAAAAATTTTCGTTGTTTTATTGAGGCCCGAATTCACATACTAAGAGTTATTCACATACTAACGCTAAGCGTTTGCTAAGTGTTAGCGCTTAATTTGTACTAAACTGTTATTCACAAAATAAACGCTTAAAAATTAGTGTTATACTAAACTTAGCGTTTAGCAACTTTTGTGCTTAGTTTTGGCTTTGGCTTGCAGTGCGCTCCCTGCTTGATGTGGATCCGGAATTCGTTATTTATCAGCATTTCCATTTGGTATTTATAAATCCGATTATAGATTTATTTAAATTACTATTTCTTATTGATAATATATTTTTTCTCGAACTATACATTTGTAAAAAATGTTTTCAGCAGGTGGATTCCTGAAAAATGCAAAATCAGCTCTGCGTGTTTCAGGGGGCATATCATGAAAAATATAAATTTTCAAATAGAAGTTCTTGAAGAAAAGTTACTTCGATTAAGATGCTCTACTCAAAAATGTAAAAAAACGAATTTGGACAACAAAGTGCATTTTTTATTTTTGGCGATTAAACGAGCAAAATGGATCGAATTGGTCGGAAAATGTTACTAATATATCCTAAATTGCATGCCCTTCCTTGTGCCCTAAATTGCATCGAATTGGTCAGAAAATGGGATCAAATGCAGTTGGGGGGGGGAAATAGTGGACCTATTTTTTGGAGTAGAGCACCTTGGGGGAAGCATTTTTTGTAATAAAACCCCTATCCACAAATTTGGATTTTCTGAGCTATGACCCCTTGATAATAGCATTTTCAGTGTTTTTGGACGTGAACGTAGGCCAAAGTTCGAAGCCAAAATTGGCTATAATCTTTGTTTTTGGATAGTTTTGAGTGCGTTATGATGTTTTAAGGCATCGTCCAGGCTTAGTTGGCAGGATTCTCTAGGCTAAGCTGGCAGGATTTTTTCTGAAAATTTCGATTTTTTATTGCCTAAGCCTGAGCCTAAGCCTAAGCCTGAACCTAAGCCTAAGCCTAAGCCTGATACTAAGCCTAAGCCTAAGCCCCATACTAAGCCTATGCCCTAAGCCTAAGCCTAATCCCAAGCCTAAATTAAGGCCAAGTTTGAATTTGGTCAAAATTTGGACGTTTCTGGCGAATTCGGCCAATTTTTCGGCTGGAACACGGTCAAAGAGCCATTGTTTTGATTCTAAAAAATTGTAAACAATAATCTGACACCATTTAGACACGATTAGAACGCAAAAATCAAGCGCTTAGGGAGCTCCCGAGGTCCCTAAACTTAAGCGCTTAATTCTAAGCCAAACACTAAATTTTAAGTATGTGAATACAAAATTGAAACGCTAAGTTAAGCGTTAGTGTTTGCTAAGCGCTTAAATAAACACTAAGTATGTGAATAACACTTAGCGCTTATAAGCGCTAACACTTAGTGTAAACACTAACTTTAAGCGTTAGTGTTAGTATGTGAATACGGGCCTGAGTGTGGTATAAAATTTTTGGGAAATAAGCAAGTATTTTCTGCATGAAGAAGCTCGTTGTACGCCGACGAACAGGAAACCTTTTTTGCACAGTACTTTAGAAATTTGGCAGTCAAAATGGAAATTTTTACTGATCTTTAATCTTCAATTTTTCAGCCCATAGACGTACTAGACTCCGCTAGACCTGGAAACGCGTTGTCTGGGTGTGTGAATGTCAAAAATAGCAAAATCTCGCCAAAAAATTTTTATTAATTAATATATATATACTATCCTAATCATAATGATAATGGAAGTCTGGACAAACGATACCCAGAATTTGAAAGTACTATACTTGTTATCCAGACGTTTACCTTTCAATTCGCATGTGCTCGTCTGGTTCCCAAGTTATACGCCACGCAAAGTGGAGTTATTTTTTTGTTGCATCCAGCAACGTCTAATACGATGCTAATGAAAACACAGTACTTAATATCGGGTCCATCTAAAAATGTAAAAAAAACGTCAACGCTTCGTCTTACTGCACTATGCTGTGATTATCTCTTAACCAGGGCGTAAATTGGAGTTATTTTTACTCCGCGAATCCTCCGCGACTGACCACTCTTCGTAGTTAGTTATTTTTAAGGTTAATCAGAAAAAGGGTCGTAACTTTCGCTATGAGTGTCGAAGGATCATAAAAATAGGGTCACGTAAAAGACAAATTCTGAAACTTTCAAATGATATGTTACATGAAGGCGTAATACCCAAAAAACAAGTCAAAATTTCAAATTATAATTTTTGACGTACGTTTGACGTTACGTTACGAGGTCATGTCACCCATCATTTTAAAGCTCTGGCAATTTGCTTTAAAATGATGCTAAAATTATCGCTGTACCACGTAGGTATCGAGAGTTATGCCCCCTTAGACCTCTTGCTAAAAGGGACTGACTACGTAGATTACACCATGTGTGATCAAATCTCACTGTCGGTGCCCTAATGCTAAAATTTACAAAATGTGAACTTTCCAGATGTTTTTACAAAAACCATGATGATACTTACGGATTTTGTCTAACTAGTCTAAACTAGACCCACTAGACTTGTTAATAAAGTTAATAATAATAATAATTAACAGTCGTTTTAGTAGAGCTGGTTTTTCGCTAGTTAACCGAAAAGTCTAATTCTCCCGCCAAGGCTGATCTAAGGCAAATTTAGTCTACACTAAAACTTTCCTTCTTTCGTAAGTATGTATGTGAGTAACACTTACAGTAGCCACTAGCCTTTGCATATATCCAGCAGAAAAATATGTAATTGATATTTGACAAAAAACTCTGGCGGCAATCAAGCGGAAATAAAAAAATGTTGCAGAAATTTGACCGAAATTTAAATTAAATGTTGCCGAAAAATAATGGAAAAGTTGCGGAAACTTAGCAGAAATTTGACGGAAACTTAAATGAAACATTGCGAAAAAATAACAGAAAAGCGACAGAAATTTAGCGGAAACGTGACTGAAATTAAGCCACACTGATATTGTGAAGAAATAAGAATATTACCGGCAGAGTTAGATGTGTGCAGGATAGAGAAACCAAATAGCTTCCTGAGTAGCTGCAGTTTCTGCCAAATACTTAGACTCAGCTGTAGAAAGCAACGCATAGTTGCAACTTGCTTGACCAAGAAACTGGCCCACCAGCTAAGAAGAAAACATACCCGGACATGGACTTGCGGGAGTCGGAATCCCCTGCCCAGTTAGCATCCACATATCCCCTTTTTCCTTCTTGTATTGAATTCCTAGCTCTAAAGTTCCCCTTAGATAGCGAAAAATTCACTTCACAGCACTCCAGTGCTCACTGCTTGGATTTGCCCCATTCTCACATACCAGACGTGTTGCCGCTGTGATATCGGGTAGAGATCGGCCGGGGCCGGTGGCGGGCCGCGGCCCGCGGGCCGACCGGGCCGACCGGCCCCGGCCCGGCCCGCCTGCACTGCGGCACGCAGCCCGCCATCGGCTCGCGTGGCAGCGGGCCGGCCCCGGGCCGACCGGGCCGACCGGGCTGGCCAGGCCGACCGGGCCGACCGGGCTGGCCGGGCCGACCGGGCCGCGGGGTGGAGCTTCAGCCTCGAACCAATCAAATGAAGTTAACTGGACGTCACAAACAAACCCCCGTAGAGCATCTGGTCTTCACGGCAACTAGCGAGCTTTGTCTTCAGTTTAATATGAATATATTTAAAAGCAAGTGCTGTGAACGGGAACTAAAACCAACGGCGGGTAGACTATACTTATGTATCTCAGGCTTAAATTTATAAGTTAACTCAAGTCAAAGTGCGCTACAACAATGCAGTTGAAGCTTTTTGTAAGCGCCTAAGCGAAGACTCAAGTTTATATATTGATTTATTTGGTGGGGTGCACTGAAGAATCTTAGACTAGCTTGGATAGGCAGCAAAACAGGCGAGCATCAGTACACTTTTATTATAGTGGTTTTTCAAATCTTAACTGACTAGAAATACTGATTTTTTACTTTTTAAATTCGAGTACATATCAACTTCTCCCCATTTAGTTTATTTTCTAACGGTGGTAGCTGTCCGACTCAGGGTCCCACTTTAGTGGTGGACGAGAAACTCGGGAAGATCTTCGTATTGGCTGGCGAGTTTCTTGTTGTGGGCTGTTGGCCACAGCAGTGTCAGTGTTTTGGTTCTCGACTTCGCCTGAGTTATTCAGTTCGTTTCCATTGGGTGGGATTCACAAAGCGCGTTTAAACGCAGTCTAAGTTAGACTGCGTTTAAGGGGGTAATTGCGTTTTTAGGTGTTTTTTTAAAAAGCCATAGCTCAGCGTTTACAAATTCAAATCACAAGCGGTCTTTTGCATTAGGTAGAACAATATCTTTCCTAAATGTATGTCATGCCTTGAAATTTCACCTGTGATTTTCTTTCCAGTATAAGCGACTAAAGAAAAGTCCTTTCAAAAATATTAAAATTTTTTACAAAAAGTTTGCGCCACAGCTCTGAATCATACGATTACCTGTTGGGGCTGAAAGTTGGTAAGGTTTTTGACATGTTTAAAATCCCCAGGCATGTCCCCCACTTTTTTAATAACTAGTCAATTTACTGAGAAAATAGCTGAAAAGCAAACGCACCGAAAATTTAAGATAATTTCTTGAAAATAAAACCCTCTAAAAATGTCCACAGGTGAAATTTCAAAAAAGTGAGAGACATGCCTGGGGATTTTGACCTTTACAATACTGTCCCAAAAATGTATGCTCAGGCGTCACTTATAACTTGAGTACTGGTGGCGCAAAGTTTACATAGAAATCACAAAAACCTCGAAAACGCAACTACCACCTTAAACGCAGTCTAAAACGTTGGTCTAAGTTAAACATGATTCACAGAGATTGATATGATTAGTGTGTGTCATCTGATTTTTATGTTCTATTTCAATTGAAACCTTGTCTAACTTAAACGAACGTTTAGACCGAGTCTAAACGTGATTCACAAAGCCCGTTTAAGTTAAACGGGCTCGTTTAACAGAATTCTTCATTTGATTCTTTTTTCAGTTCTATTTCAGAACATTTTGCTTTAATACGTACCGACAATGCTATTAATTTAGGTAATAAATACTTTTCAATAAAAGTTAATTTGAAATTCAAGTTAATTACGTAGTTAAAAAGAAAATTTGACAATTGGTAAATAAGATAATTAATTTACTATTTAACATACAATTTTATTAATTAAAAATTGACATTAATTGAAACAATTACAACAACAACAACCCTTAAAAATACCTAAAACTTAAGCTATCTTATTGCAAGTTAAAATAACAAAGATGAAGCAACAGCATTAAGCGATAATAATGAGAACAGTTAATAGTTGGTATGATTATGCTTAAAGCTCAATGCCTGTTATTATTTATTATTATTAATTATTACTTCAGTAATTTTTGTAATTTTTAATCATTTTTATCAATTTAAGATAATTAGGTAGTTGACTTTACTAACTTTAGAGCTTTATAAACTGTTAATAGCAAAAATGAATAAGTAAACAGTATGGTAAACAAAATTTTTCTATTATAAAACTAGATCATCCACATTAAGTGTCATATAAACGTATACTAGCAGCTAAAAAGTAAAATAGACATGATAATACACGATATTCTTAGCCTATAAGTTGAATAAAAACCAATTAAAACTATAAAAGTAAAAAATGTTAAAAAATACTTATGTAAACTAATGAAAAAATACTTAGACTAACCTTAGACTAGCCAAAAGGCTAGTCTAAATTCAGCACTAGCGGGCGTTTAAGTTAAACGAACGTTTAACTTAGACTGAGCTCGTGAATCAGGAATAGAACGTAATCAAATTTAGAACACGAAAATAGAACAAAATTTACACGCTAATCATATGCAGACTTAGACTGGGTCTAAACGTTCGTTTAGCTAGACTGCGTTTAAACGCAGTCTAAGACTTAGACTGGGTCTAAGTTAAACGCGCTTTGTGAATCCCACCCATTGTGTCCGAAAGTGCACTGGTCGAATTCACCACCGTCGATATAGCAGAGTAATGAGGAAGCTGCAAAATATCCTTTTTGCAACTGGTCCACGTGACGCACGCATTTATCCCCGTTTCCAAGATTCACATCATAAAGGTAGGCGCCTTTTGAGCCAACCACAACGCCGGGGATCCACTTGGCGTTTTCTCGACAGCGAACCCATACCGAATCGCCTTTCTTGAAGCTTCTGGAAGGCTCTTGCGGGATAGGTTGTGTAGAGTGGTTTTTGAGAGTCTACCGTAAAATTATATTTACCGTATTACCTCAAATAAAGCCCCAGCCTTGAATAAAGCCCCAGTCTTGAATAAAGCCCCAGGGAAGGAGTTCACGAAATAATAAAACCCCGGCCTTGAATAAAGCCCCTGGGGCTTTATTCAAAACGTCCTTAAATAAAGCCCCGGGGCTTTAATCAGAACGTCCTCGAATAAAGCCCCACCTGCGTGCGTACCAAACATCCAGCGGCTTGAACGCAACGCGATCGCTATTATGCTCATAAGTTCTTTTAAATTAATGAGTGTTTTTTGTTGCTGTGTGTTGTATAGTTTGTGGCCAGTGCCGACTTATTACGATTTGCAAATTAAATTTATCCGTTATAATTCGTGGTAAGTAAAATATTTTCTTATTTTTTATTCCGCCTTGAGGCGGAATAACTAGAATGATTGCATAAGACCAAGAGTTGATATTTGGTGCTATAAGCAGCTCCAGACCATATACTCAACATAATAAATACTAGTATATATATATATATATATATATATATATATATATATATATATAAAAAAAATATATATATATATATATATATATATATATATATATATATATATATATATATATATATATATATATATATATATATATATATATATATATATATATATATATATATATATATATATATATATATATATATATATATATATATATATATATATATATATATATATATATATATATATATATATATATATCACACACACACACACACACACACACACACACACAATGGTAGTACTTTTGATCTGGGGATTAGATAAGACTCACAGTTGTTTTATCTACAAAATAAATGCATTATCAGGGTTGGCGCGATAGCGTTTAACTCTAGAATAGGACGGGGGTAGGCTACTTATGGGCAGTGCAGCCAAAACGGTTATAGGTAGATAGAAATCTGTCGGTTCTTATATGAATATGTCTAATTGCTTGTCTTTTGTCGAAGAAGAACTTTCAATAGTCAAAATTAACATCTTCGCACCAGATGTCTCATAAAGTATACATTGGTTAGCACTCTGGATTCTTATTAATCCATTGGCCCGAGTTCGAATCTCGGTGTTACATTCTTTTTTTTACTTCAATAAGTTTTTGACTTCAAAAATCCAATAACGTATTTACAATTCATCACTTTTTGTTGTTTAAAAATTGGAGCTACTCAGCAGTGACTGTGTGCGGAAATTAGAATTTAAAAAAATCATTTTATCCACAATAAGTGGCCGCGTTTACTATTTCTCTGGAATATTGCTACTCAGACCTCTCGCGCAGATTTCCATTGCGCGACGCGCAAGAGCGCGCAAGGGCCCGCGCAGTGAAGTTTGCACGCCGTCACTAATTTGCATTGTCTAGTTCCTGATTGGCTAGACATTCTGCGCGGCCCTTGCGCGATCCTATTGCGCGATGCCTGCGAGGCCCTTGCGCTATCCGATTGCGCGATCTGGGTAGATGGGTGGAGGTGGTTGGGAGGCTCGCGCAAGATAGCTTGCGCGATGCCTACGCGGCCCTTGTGCGATCCTATAGCACGATCTTAGTAGATGGGTGGGGGTATTAGCTGGCAGAGCCATGCGTAAGGGGGGAGGGGGCCTTGATTTGATTAGGAAATGTTTTGTATGCCCTCCATCGGTTTAAACGACATGGGGGGGAGGAGTGGCAGCAAAGCAATATCCGCGCGCACTGATAAGTGGTAAGGGGGGGGCTAAAATTTTAGTGCATTTGTGCGACTTACACAGAGTGCAACCCGTCATGTTACTACTTGAATGGTGGGTGGGAGAGCAACGAGGCCACCTTAGTGAAAACCTTTCTAGTCATACCGCAAAAAATTTCGTCAGGCAACTAGTGATTTACCCGGACGGAAGTTTGGGTCACACTGGGGTTGACATACCAATTTTATTTTAAACGTAAATCCTACAGCTTGGAAAGTACATACGTAGCATTTGAGCTTCATGACAGCTGTTGGACACTAGAAAAAACCAAAGTTAAGAAACGGCCACTTTGGAACCCAGACAAAAAATAAAACCCTAGCCTTGAATAAAGCCCCAGGTAAGCCTTTCACGAAACAATAAAGCCCCAGCCTTGAATAAAGCCCCAGCCTTGAATAAAGCCCCAGGTAAGCGTTTCACGAAACAATAAAACCCCAGGGGCTTTATTCGAGGTAATACGGTACCTAACAGATTAGATTTAAATTTATTTGGCAATAACGTTGCACCAAATTGACTTTTTTTGAAAATTTAGGTATTCATGCCATGATTGTGGAGGCATGTAACAAAGTGCGCAATATCAGAGACGTAACAGTGAGGGTAGCCTTAGTGTTTGTTTGTGACCGGCCGGAATTTTCGGCCGGCCGCCCGCCGGCCTACCCGACAGTCACCGTCCGGCTCCGGCCGACCGAAAAAAGCCGGCGCCGGCCGACCGGCCAGCCAGTAAAAGCCGGCCGGCCGGCCGCTCGGTTAAAATTGACCGACTGGCATAATTAGGCCAGCATAACAATCCGGCAGGCTAAGTTATGCCAAAATGACCATCTGGGATTTAGATAAATTGGTTTTGTCCGAAAATTTGGCCGCTCTGGCCGGCCGTCCGGCGGCTTTTACGCGACGCGGCCGGTCACAAAAACTAGGTAGCCTACGCCGACGAATAGCAGTTTAACATATGTATACATGTACTTTACATAGGCCAGGTTTATTAATGTAAGCTTGGGATTTAGTAGGGCTGCTCAGGCGACCGTCTAGAATAAGTAAAAATGTGTAGCTAACGCAAAATATAGCAAAACTGAAACTGAAACTAAAACTAAATGCTTTTGGAACTGAAACTGAAACTTAAAATGAAACTGAAACTAAAGCAATCTCGGAGCTGAAACTTCAGCTGAAACTGAAACTAAAGCAGAGCTGAAACTTAAACTGAAACTGAAACTGAAACTGAAACAAATTTGTTTCGGAGCTGAAACTACAGCTGAAACTGAAACGAAATTAGGAGCTGAAACTGAAACTTAAACTGAAACTCACAAGGCAACTTTAACATCACTAGTAGAACCTCTTCTGTGCACGAACGACCAGCGCGTGTTCAGCTCCCGACCCAAAAATCGCTTCGATGGGGTGTCTCCCGTGAACGAATGAGGGGTTGAGCGATGTCAGTAAAAATTGTGAAACTTTCTTAGCCGCATCACCAGACGACAGTTCAATTGCAGACAGAGCCCGCTTGAAGGTTTGAACAAATCTTTCGGCCATTTCATTAGAAGACGGGTGATACGGTGGAGCAAACAGATGCTTGACACCGTTTTCAGTCAGAAAGTGACAAAACTCCGATGACGTAAATTGAAGGCCGTTATCTGATACGAGCACTTCTGGTACTCCAAATTTTGCAAATATTGACCGCAGAACTTGAATTGTATTGAAAGACGTGGTAGAGCGCATTTCCACTAGCTCTGGCCACTTTGAGAAACTGTCAACTAAGACAAACCACATTTTTTCCCAAAAATGGACCTGCGAAATCAACGTGAACACGCTCCCAAGGCTTTTTTGGAAGGTTCCAACTGCTGGAAATATCTTTTGGAGGCAATTTTGCTGTAGATTTGCAGCTTGTGCAATTTCTCGCCAGTGTTTCAATGTCTTTGTCAAGCGATGGCCACCACACGTGTCATCCAGACGATACCAGGGTGACAGGAATGAAGCAGTTCCAAAAAGTATGCGTGCAGAGTTTTAGGGACTACAACGCGCTCGCCCCAAAACATACAATTTTCATGCAAACTAAGATCTTTACGTTTGCGGGAATAAGGAGCCAAATTTCCAGAAAATTCTTTATTTACAGGCCATCCGTTAAAAACAAACTCGCGAACTTGACGTAACAGCGAGTCATTATCAGTTTCCAGCGAAATTTTCTCCAACGTGCACGGCAGATTAGCCTCTTGTTGGCTAAAATTGTAAATGACATTCCAGCACGCCTCTGCTTTTGACGGTTGCCCAGCCATCGGTAGACGTGAAAATGCATCTGCGTTTCCGTGCATTTCGGTCGGTCTAAACTCAATGCAATATTGATATGCTTTGAGTTTCAATGCCCATCGCTGCAGGCGACCCATGGCTAACGGACTTGACGAAGTTGGGTTGAAAATGTAACCCAACGGTTTGTGATCCGTAAAGAGCAAGAATTTTTGTCCATACAGATACTCATGAAACTTTGTCAATCCAAATACAATTCCCAGGCCTTCTTTCTCGATTTGAGAATAAATTTTCTCGACAGAATTGAGAGTACGCGACGCAATCGCTATTGGTCGCTCCGTTCCATTCTTCAGTTGATGCGAAATCACTGCTCCAACGCCGACTGGAGAGGCATCGCATGCCAAAACTAATGGCAGTGCCGGATCATACGTCATCAGCACCGCAGATCCTTGCAAGGCAATCTTTAGCTGTCTGAAAGCCGATTCACATTCCAAGTTCCACTTCCATTTAACTCCTTTTTGACGTAGACGATTCAAAGGAGCAGCAATGGTTGAAAAATTTGGAATAAACTTAGAATAGTAGTTTGCCAGACCAAGAAATGACATCAAATCCGCCAAATTCTTTGGGAAGTCGATACTGAGAATCGCCGCAACTTTTTTTGGAGATGGATGAATTGCGAATTGCGGATTGAATCTGCGTCCACAACATGGCCCAAATAGTCAACAGCAGTTTGAAAAAAAGCACACTTCTCCAAACCCAGTCGAATTCCATGTTTGCGACATGCTTCAAAAACTTGTCGCAAATTCTTCAAATGGTCGCGCTTGTCCTTCCCTGTGACGCAAATGTCATCCAAAAATATAGCAACACCAGGAAGAGCACCAAATATTCTCTCCATGGTACACTGAAAGGCAGCAGGAGCAGATGATAGGCCAAACTGTAGTCTTTTGAACTTGTACAAGCCCTTGTGAGTATTGATACAGGCCAGCAGTTGACTCTTTTCCTCTAATTCCAACTGTAGATAAGCTTGCGCCATGTCAAGCTTTGTGAAACTTTGTCCACCGGCCAACTTCTGCAGCAATTCGTCCAGTTTCGGCAATGGGTATTGATCAACGCACAGCAAAGGATTGACAGAAACACTATAATCACCACAAAGCCGAATTTTGCCTGTCGGTTTAATAACCGGCACTATAGGTGCAGCAAACTCTGAATAAGAAACAGGCTCAATAACACCTTTTTCTACTAAATCGTTCAGTTCGTTTGCAACTTTAGGGCGTAAGGCGTAAAGAATCGGTCAAGGTTTGTTGAACTTAGGTTTAGCACCTTCGTTCAAACACAACTTGACCGCAGGGACACCAGTAATGTGTCCTAAACCAGGGGCAAATAAGTCATTATATTCGTCCAAAAGTCACTTTGCATCACAATCTAAAAGTTTAGGCCCTTCCTGTTGGACCTGCAAAACACTCTCTGAACCAACGCTAAAACTAAGCAGTGGTAACAGATCACGGCCCAATAAAGACGGACCGGTGACATCAGCGACGACGAAAACATGACTGACCTCACGGTCATTCAGAGCAATATTGGCCTTAAACTGACCAATCACACGAATGTCAGCCCCACTATAGCCCTTAAGCCTAACTGAGCATGGTTGCAAATCCATTTCAGAAAATATCTGTTTAAACACCGAAAATGGCAAAATAGAACGTCCAGCCCCAGTGTCCACTTCCATTGTCACACCCTTACCGTTTAGTAAAGGACAGACGGTAATTGACAGCGCTTGAGTGAAACAAGTGCGAATATAAAATACGGGGTTGAGGTCAGGACCAACAGTGTCACTAGAGACTATGTTAACGCGAGAATTAGTCTTTTTAGCGCGAAAGTTCGTGTTCGAAGTACTCGAAAGGCAGGCAGCTGCAATATGCCCGACCTTGCCGCAGGACCGTCATTTGGCGCTTTTGAAAGAGCAATCAGGTGCCCAGTGTCCCAAACGATTGCAGCGCCACCAGGGTCGGTTTGACGATTTCCCCTTTGCAGAGTTCGCAACCCTTGGTTTCCGTGACGTGGCAAAGCGCAATGTAGCCTCAGATTCATTATCAGCAAAATGAACCGCACCGGAGCTATTTATTTCACGAGCCCCACGAGAAGCTGACTCAATCCCAGCAGCAATTTCAATAGCTTTCTGCAAGCACAACTCTGGCTCAGCCAAGAGACGGCGCTAGTTTGTTCAGACTGAATACCGCAAACTAGCCGGTCTCTGAGAGCCTCATCTAAGTCATTGAAATTGCAAAACTGAGCCCGCGATCGTAATCTAGCAATAAAGTCAGCCATTGATTCACCCATGTTTTGCTTAGTATTATATTTAAAGCGTTCGGCAATCACATTCACTTTAGGCTGGAAATGGTTTTTCATCGTATCAACCAGTTCGTCCAGCGGTAAGGTCATTGGTTTATTCGGAGAAACCAAACTTTTTAGTAGACTGTAATTTTCTGAGCCCAGCGCAGTCAGAAAAGTAGCCTTTTTCTTCGCCTCATCAGTGACGTCGTTAGCAAGCAAAAACATTTCGAAACGTTCCACATAGTCCTCCCATTTCTCCCCTTGCGGAGCAAACGGATCCAAGGGCAAAGCAGTCCTCGTAGCCATTGAAGAATCTTAGGCTAGCTTGGATAGGCAGCAAAACAGGCGAGCATCAGTACACTTTTATTATAGTGGTTTTTCAAATCTTAACTGACTAGAAATACTGATTTTTTACTTTTTAAATTTGAGTACATATCATGCACCCCAGCTGCAACAAAATTGATACAAGTTTCAGTTTTTTTGCTTTACGTTCGGCATCTGCTACTCATTGATTCATTCTACAGCTAGAGTGTAAGGTCCGAGAGCTCGCGCTATCTTATCAAAGCAACAGCTGGGGAATAACACTGCTCCTCTAAGGGTCGATTCATACTTCAATAGGGCATACGGACATACGAACATAGGGCACACGGACAAAGCACAGTTCGTCCGTTTTTTCAATTCATACTTCTTAGGGCAAACGGACATTGGGACGTACGGACATTACGGATGTACGGGCATACGGACAAAGGTTGATTCATACTTTTGAGCCGTATGTCCGTTTGTCCGTATGCCCTACAAGTTCGAGCAGAGTTGAATTGAATTCAACTTTGCCGGACATAAGGAAAAAGAGCAAATATGCCGTTTAGTACGGATGAACGGACATACGGCTGAAGGGCAAACGGGCGCACGGCTGAACGGACGAAAGTATGAATCAAACGGCCGTTCTGCCGTTCATTTTGTCCGGATGTCCGTTCGTCCGTTTGCCAGTATGTCCCAATGTCCGTATAGAAGTATGAATCGAGCCTAAGAGGCAGCTTTGTGTTTGTAATACAAAAAGTTACAGTTGTAAGTAAATTATTAGTGTGCTGTAGTCGTTCTAGGACTTTAGGGGTGGATTTTACAAAGGTGGTTTTACTAAACCATGGTTTTACGTACGTTTTTATATGATTTGCACATAATTTCATTACGGAATATCTCCTGATTTGTTACGAATCTTGTGGATTTTCCTAAACCATGGTTTCAGCGCAGTTGAAATTTGAAACCTGCTACGCTGCAGGTCTCAGTCTTCATTACTTCATTACTTCATAAGACCATTGTAGAAGACGCACGCTACAAAAACAAAGACCTCTGTGTTGCATCGACATCGCCAATGCCTTTGGTTCAGTAGCCCACAATCTATTCACGGGTGTCCTCCAGCAAGCTGGAATGACTCAAAATATGATTGATCTAATTAAAAACCTATATGATGGTGCCAAAATGTAAAGTAGGTGCCAAAGTAACAACAGCAAACGGAACATCTGAGACTTGGCCAGTATTATCAGGTGTGAAACAAGGCTGTCCGTTAAGTCCGACGCTATTTAAACTAGCAATCGAACCAATTCTCCGGGCTGCGGATAATTTTAAAGACTCATCTGGGTACAAAATAAATGATCTCTGTTGCTCAATTTTAGCATATGCTGATGATATAGTTTTGATCGCTAAAAGTCGCGAGGCAATGGAAAAAATACTGTCAAAGGTAGAAAAACAAGTCGAATGGTGCAATATGCTACTAAAGCCAGCGAAATGGGCATCCATACTTATGCGTCAAGGCCACGCTGACAGCAAACAAGTTTTCCGTCTGAAGTCTGGTGAAATGACATCTTTGAAAGATGGTGAATGGTACGCCGTTGGGTTCTCGATGCAATCAAACACCGATAAAATTACTACAAGACCTGCAAGAACAATGGACCAAAATTATACAGAGCCAGCTCGCTCCATGGCAAAAAGTTGACACGCTTGTCCATTTTATTCTTCCAAAACTTCAGTTTTTGATTCGGAGTTGCCGAATGTTTTTGTCAAAATATCCCCAAAAGTATTTGCAAACCTTTTTTAATGTTTTTGCAAGCAGGCTATGAATAAATAATGAGCTATTAACCTTTTATCCCTATCTTAATGCTTATCAACGCATCAGCGATTCCTATACTAAAGTGTTTCGCAGAGAATCTACGCGCTGATTGGCTAACATGTGGCTAACATGTGGCCTGGAAATGACGAGCACATCTGCCTGCGCTATAACACAGGCAGAAAGGAGAGTGTCTCACTCTTCTTCTAAATAGAGTGAGACACTATGTACTCTTGACACGAGTAATACACTGTCTGGGGCCTGTTGCTCAACTTTACAAGTCTTACAATTGTAACAATTGTAAGTGCAAAATCAGGTGATTTGTAATGAATTGATATGATGAATTCGTAACGAATCACCTGCTTTTGCACTTACAATTGTACAATTGTAGGTTTTGTAAAGTTGAGCAACAGGCTCCTGATGTGACGTTACCATCTTTTGTTTTAATTTTCTGTCAGAAAAATTTCTGATACGTTTCCAGCAGTTCTGCTAACCAAATTTGGTCTAAACGTGGGAAAAATAGCTTAATTTTTTCTGGAGCCGCCAGGGGGCTGCCGCCCACAGACTCTTGCAACTTTGTGATTAAGGAATCTGTCGTTTGTTAGGCGTTTTATAAATTTTGAAATTGCTTAAATGTTAAACCCTGAACTGGGGGACTAATGGAGTCAATAGAAAAGTGCGCAGACCGCTAGTGAAGAATTTGACCGCTGCCTAAGTTTCCAGTTCAGAGAATAACGCCTAGCTTCGAGCTAGGTTTCACGGATCAGTCGTCTGAAAAGCACTCAAGGGACAGGTCCGCTTCACTACAGGCGGATGGCAAAACCACAAAGCCTACGCGGCCTGACTACGGCCGGCACTAACTCACTAGACTACGCTAGGCTAGCCTTACGGCACAAGATTTAAAAGCACACGGTTTATTGACACGGGGCAGACGAAATGTGAAAGACAGAACAGTGGGCAGAAATTTAGGTACGAAACATGAGGGGGAGAACTCACAAAAGTAATAAAATGCGCCAAGCGCCTCAAAATATTTCCCTACGTTTTACGTGCGAAACATACCCATCCTGATGAATTTGGCTGTCGGGGAAGAGAGAGGGGAAAAACCGACCGTACTCGTCGGACAAGCCTGGGGACTACACTAAAGGGAGCGAAAGTTAGAACAAAGTAAATTAGGAATTTGTCGGAGTTCGTCCCCTTTACTTCACAGTGACAGTTAAAAGAGCCCTACTGTGTATGTGTAATTTTCCAACAATTTGGCAATGTACAGATTTAGAATCTGAAGAGCGAATCTTAGATTTTCAGTAAACATGATGAAAGAACTTTAGCTCTTGGCCTGGCTTGCTGCCACGTGGAACTGTTTCGTCAGCAATTGTAATGCAAAGCCAAGTTTGCACGTGATCTCTACACGAAAGAGAAGCGTTAAAAGAGTGAAATAAACATTGCCAAACTGAGTTTTCGATGCGCGCTTGTTAGTTATGTGAATCTTGAATATAAAGAGACTATTTCTCGTCGTGGAAATGTCAACCTCCACTAGTGGCAGCCCTGACGAGTACAACAGGTGCCCCCCTGTGCAGAGGTGGCGTCTCGACAGCTCTGATACACGACACTCGGGTTGCCACTAGGGGATGTGGACATTTCCACTGCAATTACGAACAAACGAAAGCATAAAATTATCTGACAACTTCGAGTAAAATGCAGTTACCCAATTTTGGCGATGCAAAGCATTATAACAAGCAAATACAGACAAGTTAACAAATAAAACACGTAAGATCGCAAGTTCCTAAAATTTTGGCGTAATCTCTGGACGAAAAAGCTTAAACACAGCACTATAAATCACAGAAACAATTCCCAAATAATTTGCCTAAACTCGTTTTCCGTTTCAACCCACGTCTTCAGTTCTAAAAGTTTTTCAATCAACACTCTCTTAACACTTTAGACTCTACGATTAAACCATTAACACAAAGTTCAACTTTTGAATTCAATTTTTGCGCCCGAATTCAACAGAAAAATTTCGAACAAACCAATTTCAACAACCGTATGATAAAATGCATGAAATAATAAAAACAAGCAATTACTTTTATAAATGTTAGTACAATTTTCCTGCCCCCCTTTCTGGAGGTCTCAGCAGATTGAACTAGGGATCGCTGGAATCAAAGTCCAGAGTGCTAACCATTACCTGACCTCACGTATCCGATTCGATAAAAGCTCAATAGTGAGTTAGTTCACCCACACACTCATACCCATCCATTGTTGGGTGCACTCCAACGCTGGCTCACTCTCACTCATACTACCCATGGGATTTTAGGTTAAAACAATATCGTGTCGTTTTCGGGCCCGTGGTGGGCCGCGGGCCGACCAATAATAAAATTGGAAATGCCACCAAAGTGCACAAAAAACTGCCAAAAAGGCTAAAAATTGTATAACTAGTCTATTACTATCTAACAAAGTAGCTTTTCCCTGAGCCTACCTATGTATGTACTTTTGAAATGAATTTTCAATAAATTTCTGAATTTGTAATGTAATTTGTAATTTCACCTGTACTAGTCTTAAAATATGGTTCAGCAGACACAAACTTGTGATGTTTTTCTAAGCAACGATTGCTATATGCAACCATAAATTCAAGGTGATCCTATGCAAACCTAAATCCACTAATGTAATTGATATTTTATGTCGTTTGTTTCTATGCTTGTGCCATTTAGTTTGCACGTAAATACTCTGCCGTATTGTCATATGAGTGTTTATGTGTTTGAATTTGCTTTAGTAGTGTTTTTCGAAAGTTTTGGCTTTTTTGGAAAAATTTGGCATTATTTGAACTTGGCCTGGCCCGCGGCCCGGCCCACCACCGGCCCAGCCCGGCCCGCGGCCCGGCCCACCACCGGCCCAGCCCGGCCCGCGGCCCGGCCCACCACCGGCCCGCCGATCCGGGGGTCGGATCGGATAGGATCGGATCGCTGAATTTGCCGGATCGGATCGGCTTTAAAATTTCGGATCGGCGATCCGGATCGGTAGTATAAATTTTGAGTCTCGACCACAAAATTTCGTAATTTGCCAAAAATTTTGCGCGATTTTAAAAACTTTTCGAGCGATCAATCAAACGCACAAGTATAACTACTTCTCAAATTACCAAAATATCGGTTTTATATTAACGAAAGCGTACAGTGTATGCATAGACCATATGCAAGTGGAGGCGAGTTTTCTCATCATTGAAGTTGCGTGAAGACGTGTACTAAATGTGTGATGTGAAATGTTTAGAAAAATATTTATCTTAATTTTTGCCTACAAAAACAATCTTTCAACATCCTTTTCGTTAACACAAGAGTTGGGAATCGACGCGAATCAACACTTTCTACCCGCGACCCAACCCTGCCGGCGGTTTGACACTTGTGGGTAACCCACGATCCATCTCGCGCCGTCAAAGTTGACCACGACCAACTTTGACCCACTATTTTAAGATACCGTACCTGATGATCGATCGTTTTCAGCAGATATCCTTGTACAATTCGCACAGTGTTTATACAGCTGTACATTGTTCACATTGCTACCTACTTTAACCGAATGGTAACCAAATTTATGTACCCACATTGGATTGAATACGTGAAAAAATTTTAGAATTTTTTCGCCGGTTTGACAAAATGCAGCGACCCGCGCAGCCTGAAGTGGGTGTGTGTATACCCAAGGGTTGACCCACGGCTCAAATTTTCCGATCCAACCCAACCCAACCCGTGGGTATCCACGACCTGCGGTAGTGACCCAAAATTGTCAAGACATTTCCATTCCAATTAATCAAAATTTTTGGTCGTGGGATTGTCTAAGTTGCTCTCATTACAAAAATGCCATCTTATCATTTATATACGAACTCATTAAATTTTTAAAGCAATATACTCATTATAATAAATAATACTTAAAAATATTTCTACAAAAGATTTTTTAGCTTTCATCAAGGTTACGTAATGTTTAATCGGATCGGATCGGCGGATCGGATCGGATCGACCGATCCGGGCCTGGATCGGATCGCCAATCAAGCATCCGGATCGGATCGGCATCAAAATTTCGGACCGATCCGATCCACATCACTACTATACATCACCGCTATAGTATAAACAACAATATTATTGCAGTTATCGTTCTGGCCATAGCCGCTACATATAACAAAAAAGTCAGGGAAAATGCACTTTTCGCCAAAATCGCCAGTTAGGTACAGCAGTGCTATTCGGTTGGTGATACCTGAAAATGGATTTCGGCGGCTGAAGGGAGACAGCTGTAGGTAGGTATGTATCATTTGGTATCATCAATCAAGCTCAACCCTTAGCCCTAAAGTTGGGTTATATATTATTTACGATCAAACAACATCACGATTCTCTCAAACAGGGGTCATAAGTTGTAAGGTGACGTCAGCAGACGCAGAGCTGACAGACAGTCGCATGTGGCGCCACATGAAATACCTACAGAACGGAGAAATACTGATTTTACCAATCTGGGACGTAACAACAGGCTACCATATGAATCTCCATTTGTCATCCACATTATTATGGCGTGGAAGGATTGCTCCCGTCACATTGATCAGAAACTATGTACTTAACCATATAAGCCATCTTTTCGCTAGAGTTCGCAACATTTTTTGACCCGACCCGACTCAAGAAAGATTCCAACCCGACCGACCCGAACCAACCCAACTTCTCGTCAAGCTGCTATACAAACTCTCAAATACAAAATTTTCTTACGATACTGATACTGATACTGACACGCTCCGCGAATCTCTAGTCTAATAGTGATGTTGCTAGAGTCCAACAGCTCAAAAAAATAGAATGGCAAAATTTAACGTTTGCGAACTCTACTTCTCGCAGTCGAAACACTTGTGTCAAGCCTTTCAGCTGACAGAAATTCATCTTTCTTTATTCCTTAATTATGTATATCCTTAATTTATTAAGGACAAGTATGAACCGGGCTTAAAGAACAGACCAGGTACACAGAAAAGCACTAGACTCTCGTTCTGACATGAGCTAATACGATCAAGAGTACATAATAGCGTCTCACTCTTTATAGAAGAAGAGTGAGACACTCTCCAGCCTGCCTGTGTTCTAGCACAGGCAGATGCGCTGGTCGTTTTCAGGCCACATGTTGACATTCTATGCAACATGTGACTGGCCAATCAGAAGCGAGCTTCTATTCTCTGATTGGCAGACGCCTGTGCACGTGCTCCAATCATAAAACGGGATAGGGATAAAGGTTAATAACTAATTATTTATTCATAGTCTGCTTGTAAAAACATTAAAAAAGGTTTGCAGATACCTTTGGGGATATTTTGGCAAACTTTCAGCGAAATTGATTGAGAAACTTTGAAGAAATTCAGAAAAGTTTATATCTCAAAAGTTTCTCAATCAATTTCGCTGAAAGTTTGCCAAAATATCTCCAAAGGTATTTGCAAACCTTTTTTAATGTTTTTACAAGCAGACTATGAATAAATAATTAGTTATTAAGCTTTTATCCCTATCTTAATGCTTATCAACGCATCAGCGATTATATACTAAAGTGTGTTACGCAGGGAATCTACGCGCTGATTGGCCAGTCACATGTTGCATAGAATGTCAACATGTAGCCTGAAAACGACCAGCGCATCTGCCTGTGCTAGAACACAGGCAGGCTGGAGAGTGTCTCACTCTTCTTCTATATAGAGTGAGAAGTTATTATGTACTCTTGATACGATTAAACAATAAAGCTTGTAACACTGCTTGTAAATCAACAGTTTACTAACAATTATTACATTATGAAACAGATGCCATTTACTTGCAAAACATTATATACATACAATATGCATGCACAAATCATAGTAAAAGCCCAGTTAAATACTTAAAACCATTTACCGATATGAAAACATTACAAACAGAAGACTCCATTTTCCAAAATAAATTAAACGCATTTTAGGAATAAATTGAATGAATTGCTTCGTAAATAAATATTCAACTAAAATGATCAAATCAAAATTATAGTCTTCGTTGAGTTTAAATCCAATATCCATTCCAAACTTCAGACTAAAAGTGACCCGTTCAAATCCGGTAAAAAATTAAGTTCCTGTTAAGCATCAGCAAAATTTAGAAGCACATTAGCATTACAAGCACTTCAAAAGAATTACATTATACACTATCGCTAAAATCAAGAGTACATAATAGCGTCTCACTCTATATAGAAGAAGAGTGAGACACTCTCCAGCCTGCCTGTGTTCTAGCACAGGCAGATGCGCTGGTCGTTTTCAGCCTACATGTTGACATTCTATGCAACATGTGACTGGCCAATCAGCGCGTAGATTCCCTGCGTAACACACTTTAGTATATAATCGCTGATGCGTTGATAAGCATTAAGATAGAGTTAAAAGCTTAATAACTCATTATTTATTCATAGTCTGCTTGCAAAAACATTAAAAAAGGTTTGCAAATACCTCTAGGGATATTTTGGCACACATTCAGCGAAATTGATTGAGAAACTTTTGAGATATAAACTTTTCTGAATTTCTTCAAAGTTTCTCAATCAATTTCGCTGAAAGTTTGCCAAAATATCCCCAAAGGTATTTGCAAACCTTTTTTAATGTTTTTACAAGCAGACTATGAATAAATAATGAGTTATTAGCCTTTATCCCAATCCCGTTTTATGATTGGAGCACGTGCACAGGCGTCGGCCAATCAGAGAATAGAAGCTCGCTTCTGATTGGCCAGTCACATGTTGCATAGAATGTCAACATGTAGCTTGAAAACGACCAGCGCATCTGCCTGTGCTATAACACAGGCAGGCTGGAGAGTGTCTCACTCTTCTTCTATATAGAGTGAGAAGCTATTATGTACTCTTGCTAAAATTAATTTAACAGGCCCAAAGTACACAATAGTTTTTTTAGTCCATTCAAACTTACACACGTAATTGCGTTCAGTCTATCTTAAAAAACTACGTTACAAATAATAAAAAATATATTGCTAATAGCATGCTTTTTTATCATTTTTAGGGCTTCAAGCAGACACACCTGTAAGTATGTATGAAGACTGATGCAGTTATGTGTTTGTTTAACGCTTATTAACCAGAAATTGTAGAATCCTGAGTCCTGACACAAAGCACGTAGCATGATTTTTGTGACTACTCGCTGCACTCTTGATGCTTGCAATTTGTTATTTTCGCAATGAAATCACGTGCTTCTGTTTCTCTCATGGTCCAGCATTTTTTGGTCAGACTTTAGTTAATGTTCCAGGTAAAACGGACAAACGGCTGTATTAAATTTATTAGCTCATTCGCCATTAAAATACTCAAAATGATAATTTTTTAGTTTTACTCAAAAGCAACATCAAATTTTTAGGGGCTTGTCGAACCAAAAAAGCATGAATGACTTAATCAATAATCACTAGTCCACAGTTTAATCGTTCTATCAGCTTCCAAAGCAGCAGAGGCAATTATATTTTTCTCCGGATGACAAGCCGTGCACAGTACCACATCTGAAAAAATAATTCTACACTGCTTGCACCAAAATAGAATTAGCTCGAAAATAGCTGATATTATTCATCCCTAAAGACGTATATATATTTTTGTTATTAGATTTGTTTTCACTGTTTCCTCGGTAATGGGTACCCAGAAAATAATGATCATACATTGAATATAATTTTTAAATAATGTTAATAGATGGTTAACACTGAACAGCATTCGAGAATGTTGTTAGTAGTTTTTAACACGTTCCCCCCCGCAGTAAATATGCCGGTTTCTTAAAAATTCACACAGCCATAACTATTGTCAAACACATCGTAATAATGTGGCTCCTAGACAGAAATAATCAAAATTTTATGCTTTACAAGACTTTACCCAAAGTTTCATTTATTTTTTTCATACTCAATTCGGCTTATTCTTGTCACTGACTTCATAATTAACTAACGTGCAATATTTTCACTGACGTTAATATACGTCAGGAAATAAATTAGACAAATTTACGTCGACGTATACATATATATGTCATTACTTACTGACGCTGGTAATGGCGCAATTTTTGAAAAAAAAACATTTTAATTAAATTGCAAAATTGCAAATTCGCAGACGTTTTGGCTTGCATTTGTATTTATTTCAATTACTACTGTGTTAAGCAAGTCATCTGTCACCAGAGATTGGAAAAAAGTTAAGTAGTAGCGTCAGCGTCTAGGGTTGTGAATTGGCAAAAATCGCAAATGGCAAAAATGTTTTTGCCATTTTTGCCAGGCACCTTTTTTGGAATTTTTGCCACTAATTTTTGCCAATTTTTGCCATAATTTTTGCCATTTTTGCCACTACTTTTCGCCATTTTTGCCAAATTTTCTGATATTTTTCTAATTTTTTTGTAAAATTTGGTCAGTTTCTTAAAAAATTTCGAATGAAAAATATTTTTCCTGGTTTATTTCTTGATGTAATACAGCATGTTTTGCACAATAATTGATGTAAACAATAATTCCGATAGATGCTTTCAGCAGTATTACATATCTACCTGATACCTCAAATCATTCATATGCACCCTCGGTTACGTATAGACGAGTCCTGGCTCAGGAGTAGAAAGGTCATGTTCATCGGTCACGTAAAGACTTTACATAAATGCGTATTGCGTAGCATTCAACATATTGTTTTAAAAATGCGGTGTAACTGACCCGGTAGTTTACGTCTTCATAACGAGCTGCATAGCTCATATAGCAGGTGTGACGTAGAACAATAAAATAAATAAATATATGTCCACAGTCCACGGTATTGAACCTTTGAGTTTTGTTTTGTGCTTTCATTGCTTTTTTACCACGTATATATACCAAAAAAGCTGTCAGTGACGATGTACTAAATTCTGACTGTTCTTGTGTACGAGAATAAGACACTGTTATGCAGGGGTTTTTTTTGTGTAAAATAGGGTGTATTTACACATCGGCCGCCTAATTTACACAGCAAAAAATAAAAATACACACTGATTTACACAGCCTCATTTTTCCCCAAAAGTTGATGAAACGGCCTATTTTGGTTGGAAAAATTACAAAAATTCGCGAAGTGGCGATTGCTGCCTGTGACCTCTTGTCCTAACAAAATTAAGTCTAATTTTTGACCCCAAAACGAAAAATCTTCAGTTTCTGCTCCTGAACGGCTCATGATTTTTTTATTTTAGCATTAGTTTTTATGCACTTGAAAGTTGACAGTGAAACATCAGCCATGCCGAGCCTGTCTGTGCGATTTCTTGTCCTACATCAAACTAGTGTAAAACTTTTACACCCGGATTTGAAAAAAATGAGTAGGATCTGGCTGATAGAACAACTTTCTATCTGTGTAAACCATGCATGTACACGGGGTATCGGCCTGGAGGTTAGGGCTTGTTTCAGATTTTTCGAAATTTTAGGGGGGGGGGCTTGCCCTGGCGAGTCGGTTACTTGAACTGACAAAAACGCAAAATTTTTTAATTATCTCATATTTTTTATTTTCGTATGTAGTTCGAGTCTCAAAGTCGAAATATTACTTTTAACGTGAAAAAAACGGTCCGTTTTTACCTAAAAAATGCTAAAATACACACTTTTAAAAATTTACACAACATACCCTGAATTTACACAGCAAATTTTTAATTTACACAACATTTACACAGTGCCGATTTTGAAAAAAAAAACCCTGCTGTTATGTACTTTTTGATGCGATCAGTGATTGTGTAAATTTTAGTAAATCTGCGATGGTGACCTAAGAGCGCTAAGATATTGAAAAATTTTATGCCTTTTGCCAGTTGAAAGTGTCGTGTTGGCAGTGGAAGAGTTCAGTAGTGTGCAGCTGCTTGATCCCTCACAGTTTACTGGAAACTAGTGTTAATCATCAAGCTGTGTTTGGATACAAAATCAACATGTTTTTGACTCAGATTCTGTAAGATGAATCCTATTTACGTTCCGAAGTTTAACAAGTTTGTACTCGTATATATAGTCATAACAGTATAACACTGCTAAACGGTTTTTCTAAATTCCGAGGCTAACCTAATATCGCATAAATGCCACTCACATAGCTTTAACTCTGTTGCTATGCATTTGAGTTTGGACATGGCACTTTCCCGCGATTCGAAAAACAGTGAACATTTTTCTTGAGCCAAAAATTGATTTTCACGCCCCTCAAACTGTTATTTCCGGCCCCCTAGGTGTTTTCATTTGTCATATTTTTGCTTAACAGACGTCTTTAGATAGCACACAAGTAGCAAAACTGCATAGAATTGCACAAAAATGCGTTTTGGCAAGTAAAGGAATTTTTGCCATATTTTTGCCAATTTTTGCCATTTTTGCCACAATTTTTGCCATTTTTGCCACTAATTTTTGCCAAAAATTCTCGGAATTTTTGGAATGGCAATTAACAACCCTAGTAGCGTCCGCCGGTTTATAAATTTTGAAACTATTATTTCATACAAATGGCACAATAGGGACTCTTTTGCTTTGTTTTGTGTTTTATTTGCATGCTTTTGGCACTAATTCGTAATCCCATTCTTAAAAATACATAATATAAAAAAAAGCTATAGTCGGACGATTCGAAATATTTTCGTAAACGCATATTTTTTTCACCGTCTCAGTTCAAAACCTGAAACTAAAGATCCTAAGTCAATTTTGTACGGAGAAAAAGATACAGCAACTTGAGGTCTGTTACAGTTTATTTGGACGCAAATAAAACAGAATGAAATTTGGACGTATACGTCCGTTCAATGGAACTGCGAACAGGCCATGACGTATATATACGTCAGCGGGGGGGGGGGGGGTCCGTGTTAAAGCAACAACTTCATTACCCATAAATTAAATAGCCTTATTAATATTATTTAAAAATGATTCGTAGCAACAGCAAGAGTACAGGATAGTGTCTGGAGAGACAGCACACGTTTTGACTAATACTTACTAGGTTTTAAAGTAATTTAAGTTCCCCCAAAGTAGCAAGAGTACACGATGTTGTCTAGGGAGGGACCACTACATACTCTGGATGGTATATCTGTCACTACAAATACCAGTACTATGGGCTCCCGACAAGAATAATATCTATCTAGAGTACTTTAGACATGCCGTATAAAGAGCAAAGACTAGTCTAAACTTGACTATTGGCGGCGTGATTGTTTTGTAATTTTGCCGGTTGAACGGACATGCAGCTGTATGAATAGAGCCTAAAACCAGGTTCATACTTGTCCTTATCGTTTTCACCCCACAATTTGTAGCAGTTTTTTGCACGAACAAAGTCGGGGTCAAGCTCAGTTTATATGCGAAACATTACTAGAAATACTGATTGTGTCGATTTCGCACAACAGTCACTTGAATTTTGTCCCTGTCCCTATGTCCTTAAGGACAAGTATGAACCGGGCTTAAGCATAGGCAAAGAACGCACCATCGTGGCCAGATAGTTCCTGGACGATCTCTTTGCTCTGCAAATTCCAAATGTAGACTTTGTTGTCCTCTGAGCCGGAGACGATCCACTAAAACAAGACAAGATTTAAATCATATCTTTTTATCAAAAATCATTTTAAAAAAATCTTTCAAATTATTAAATTTTCGAAAATGCGGGCCTTTTCAAAACATATATTAACCGAACTAGATTTGCCTAGATATCAGTAGCAGATCTAAGGCACCCCTTGATATTTTTCTCAAGTGAAATTGTACAGTTACACAATTGTACCTCTTTGAATGTTTATATAATCCGAACCAAAACTTTTGGTTCAAAAAGAAATTCTACTCAAAATTAACTCCCACCCCTCCTCAAAATTTCATCTTGGATTCGCCCCTGCTATGGCCGTATCCAAAATTTCTATCATAATTTGGATTAATTGCACCGATCTAGGAATCACAATTTCGATTAATGCACCGCTCTAGAAATCACACTAGCACGCTGCAATTAGACAGCCTGTTACTGTAGCACATAGCGATTATCTTGGGATAGGCGAAAGTTCACTATTCATAGTGATTCATGAAAATAATCAACTCTAATCAGCTAAATCGGATTTACGATAAGAGCCCTACATTCAACATCAATAATTAATCGTATTAGTATGAACTATTACTAAATAATCAACTAATAAATAATTAATTAATAAACACTATTCCATGTTACTAATAGTATGGATCAGCCTTTACCCCGAAATAACTAAACAAATCACCAGATCATACCCCGATTCTATGCTTCGTTTCATACCTTTCCTCCAGTCACTGAGAAATTGGCAAAAATGCAGTATTTTTCATTCTTATGTCCCACGTAGGTTTTGAGACATTTGCCCTTGTGGAAATCCCACAGCTTCAGCGAGCTAAAATAACGAACACTGAGCTATCACCTTCAAAGTCTGACTGAAAAATGCTGGACCCTGAGACAAAAAGAAACACGCTATTCCATTATGAAAAGAACAAATTGCCAGCATCAAGAGTACATACACGAGTAGTCACAAAAAGCACACCAGCTGATTTGGCTTAGAGTTCAGCAATTTTTGGTCAGACTTTAGTTATGAAGACGCAAACAGGATTTTATCATCACATTAACAGTTTTCAATTCAAGCGTATAGGATGCGGAAAGAAACAATGAGCCATCAGCATAATATTCAGATTACTCTCTGGTCCACTGACTTTAAGAAAAAAAGAATTTTTCCACGCGCAACACAACTAAAAAATATGTCTTATCTAATTACATAGCCAGTTAACTTCCAGTCACCAATGTACATAATATAATACAAAGTGTGTACGCATTGCTTATACCTGTCCAAAGTAGCAGCCAAAATGTATTTGCCATTGGGAGAGAATTTAACGAAAGATACGGGAGGGTTATCATCATCTGAAACAATATAATATGATACAGCATTTCACTGCGTCACGTGGAATACAGTGTGCAACTTTACATCAATTTTGTAGCAACTATCGTGGCGTCAACTAAAGTCAAACTAATTGATCAATTAAAGCCGGGTTCATACTTGTCCTTAACGACACAGGGACAGGGACAAGGACAAATTTGGGTCAGCTACTGTGAATGCGTTTGAGCCAATTGTTTGCATACGGCCTAGAAGTGACCTCAACTATCGCCCTGCGAAAAATTGGCATATTTGGCTATGTAGTTCTTCGGAAATCGCTTAGGGACAAGGACAAGGACAAATATTGGAAACTGCAACTGACCCACGAGCGTCTTGACGCACTGCCCCGACTGCGTGTCCCAGATGCGACACAAGCCATCATAGCTGCTGGAGCAGATCAGAGTGCCGTCGCGGTTGAAATCCACCTGAAATAAAATACCTACAATTAAAATATACCCAGACATAGAACAAGGTCCATACTGTGGTCTGTGGGTAGAGCGTAGAAGGGCGAAAATTTTGAGCTTTTTGGAACTTCAAAGTTTAAGTAGCTTTCTCAGTTATTTCCCCATTTAAGTAGCTTTTTCTTATCTAAAAGTCTAGGGTGATCCTAATTTCAAAGTTTGAAAGGGTTTCCTATATTCACAGTTTATCGCTTTCCCTATACTTCCTATGCTTCCCTATACCTATTTCAAAGTATAGTAGCAGCAGCGTAGCCCAAGATTTTAGTTATATATATACTTGAACGAAACTGAAAGTTACTAAGTACTTCAACTTCAGAAAAAGGTACTAATGTAGATGCTTTTACTATAAGCGTAAGTAATTTTTCATAATATCAAAATTTAAGTAGCTTTTACTAACGGCGGAAACAGGATCAGAGTGAGCGGGCAAAGTCCGAAGGGATTGGCCGGTCTTTACGTCCCACACGCGAACGCTTTCGTCAAACTGAAATAGATTTAGTAATATTTAAGTAGTAATAAGTAAGTAGTAGATTAACGAGCACTAAGTAAGTAGTAGATTTAAGTAGTAGTAAGCAGTAGATTTAAGCAGTAGCAGACTTACGTATAACTTACTTTTCATAAAACCTGTAGTATAATACTTCAACTTTCAAACCCCCGTTAATATCGTGTAAAAATGGTAACGATTGTATATAATTCTAGATAATATAATATAGATAGCCAGTTGACAAGTTAGTGGGGGTGGGTGGGTCAAGAATTGACTAAATGGATGAACCCCCCCCCTTTTAAACCCTTCCCTCTATCACAGCTTATTATGTGAATGCTGGCCATTGATTGACAAAACCTTCTACGTTCCCCAAAAAATAATATTCAGATCTAATTTCAAACTAAACTAAAGTAAACCGTAAAATCAAAAAAAGTTTTAGTATTCGTACACAGACTGCAGAGTATAATATAATGCCTACTGTGTGTAGTATATAACTAGAAAATAATGCCTACTGTGTGTAGTATATAACTAGAATATACAAAGCTTAATGTAATATCAAAATCACTTATAATGCACTAGAAAAAAAGCATCAAACGCACAGATCCAGAAACAATGAGATTCGATTGGGGGTTGAAGTTGCAGCAGAACACATAGTTTGTGTGTCCCTTCAATGTCTTCAAACATTTGCCCTGAACAAGCAAACAACATTATCATCAAGAAATCTTTTCAAAATTCAAAAAAATGCTTGGGATTCACAAGTAGAACCCGGAAGGTCGTAGGATCGAATCCTAGCTGACCGATTACACATTTTTAATTTATCAACTTCAGCGAGAAATTTCAACAGTGTTACTCCCACCGACGATATAGGACATCACTGCAGATTGGTTATGATTAGGGGTGTATGCCACCTTACAACTTGATATAATTGGCCCTATAAAACTTAAAAAAAACTTTAAAAACCTAAAAAAGAAATCTATCGATGCCCACTGCAACGTAGCCGAGAACAGTACAACAGGCTACGATCCATCAAGCTTTTCATAATCAGTCGTGGTTTTCAAAGCGAAGTGACAGCTTTTGACACACTATGTCAGGTACTCAGGTTCCGTTTACCCGCACTAAACTCTTGTGTTCTGCTGGTCATAAATTCACACAAACCGCCCCTTCACAAATACCGAGACCGGAAAGGGGGGTTCTCGCCAAATGCCAGTGCTGTATCCATCTACGTGTACAAATAGAGAAATAATGTTTTATCTAGACTTTAGTGCACCCCTCTATCCATGAGAGGCACCCCCTTCCCATACATTTAGCCCGACTCGTTATCTGATGTAAAAGTATATAACCATTTTGTAGTACCGTGGAATAGTCCCAGAGCTTCAGTGTTCGATCGTCAGAAGCACTACACAGCAGTTTGGAATCGTGAGACCAACAAACGTCACTAATGCCCTGAAACAAAAAAAATTAAAAAATGTAGCTCACGTCACTTATTCCAACACTAAACTCGGTTACTTCAAAGTTTCCAATCACAACTACTACATACTTTAAAAAAACTTTCGCGATGGTTTCACGCGACAGCGAAAAAGGTAATAGAAAAAAACCAGCACCAAACTTCAGGGTTGGCAAGTCTCGGGTTTGCAACCGAGACCGAGACCGAGACCAGGCAACCGAGACCACCCAAACGAGACCTACGAGACCGAGACCAGCCCTTGGAGACCTTTTTTAAAATTTCAATTTTAGACAATTGAGGTATTTTGAAACGTGAAAAATTAGTGATTAAGTATGATAAAAGTGACCATTAGGTAGGAGAAACATCATTATAAGCACCGGATGCAGGAGAGTAATTGACAACCGGAGAAGAGGATCACTTTCTCGCTATTCTGACAACTTTTGGATATTTTTTGAAGTTTCGCACAATTCTTAGCAGGGCGTTTGGGCGTTTTAATACAGGCATTTTGTAGTGCATACTGCATAGGTTGGCACTTTTGCAGTTTAACACAGGTGCCCACATAGAATCGTCCGTGCCCGTGCTACGATCAGAAGTTCTAATAGTGGCACCATCACGGACCAGAAGAGAAGAGTTTCTACCGCTGACTCAGTTATGTGGGGGAAGCCGGAAGGCTTGTTGCCTCAACCCCAACCACCTTATAGCCAAAAATTTATTTGACTGTGGTGCCTAGGTTTTTTCAAATCCTTCATGTTTTGACATGCGGTGAAAGGTTGGGGCTCACTCAAGAAATTTCAATTAAACTGCACACTGAGTTCGCACTTGGTAAAGTTGCAGAAGCCAGAATTTTTTTTATTACGAATTAACTACGAAGTTAGGACTATCTGGTAAATGATGGTCAGTATTTTACTTTTAACATACATATGCTTGAAGTTGAAAGGTTCCAGATAAGACAGGCAACCCATTCTAGCTCAAACCTTAGTTCGAAACTCTAGCTTGATAAAACTAGGGACGGTGTATAATACAACGTTTAAATTTGAAGTTCGCTAAAATTTGTCAGTGCAGTGACATTCCCTTTCTGCAGCAGTTTACCTTTTCATGCCTCGCAGTCTTTTTTTAAATTTAAGATTTTCCAAAAAAATCTTCGTGAACTGGCAAAATTTTCAAAACTTTAAGTGTCATCTGAAATACCGAGACCACCCTATGGCAGGTCTCGGTTATGCTACGAGACCGAGACCGAGACCGAGACCAGCCTAGTCTCGGTTTTTTTACTAGACGTAGACCGAGACCGAGACTGCCAACCTTGCCAAACTTACCAATTTATGTCCGACTATTGTTTTCTCATACTTCCCATCGAACGCGTTCCATATCTTTATCAATTTATCCGCAGCTAAAAAGTAAGTACACATATATCTATCGAAGACATGGAGGCAAAATAACGTACGTACGTCGAAGTCGAATTTTATCACAAACACAAAAATTAAGTATATATATATATATATATATATATATATATATATATATATATATATATATATATATATATATATATATTTTTACGCACAGCTTGCTAGTTGCGGTATATATATAACAAATTCCTATTATTTCCACAAAAATTTACACGTCAATACCTCCGTCCTAATTTATAGCTAAACA
>JASANF010010517.1:0-39629 GCA_030248245.1 Trissonchulus sp. WLG1_4 | reverse complement strand
GGGCAATGTACGATGACCTAGAAAAACATTTCCGCCCATTGTCCGCGCTAGGTGACAACACCAATCACCCGTCTCATTTTGTGTCTTTGGTCAAGTCAAACTTACCCAAAGATGTACTAACACGACTTGAATAACAAAACGACGGGAAGAGTGACAGGCACCATACTCCGACAGTATTGAATATTTAAAAAATTACGAAGAGGCGGCAAGACCGCCAAGGGACAAATTACCTGAGAAGTATTTCACTACAAACCAACAAATCCCAAGTTCAAGTCAGAAACTAAAACCATATAAGTCTACTGCCGAAGCTTTGGTTAGCTACAGTCAAAGGTCCTAAGGGATGCATATTTTGCAAAGGTGAACATTGGAATGACGAATGTCAAAAATTTAGGACGGTGTTTGCAAGAAAAGGCTCAAGTAAAGGGTTCGTGTTTTGTTTGTTTGCGTAACACTCACCAAGCAAAAGAGTGTGAGGTGAAACGAAAGTGTTACCACTGCAGTACAGTCGGTCATCATAGAAGTTTGTGTCCGAAAAGATTTTCAGGTGAGACCAATGAAGTGTCTCATTTTGCTTCTGAAAAGCTCTCCTGAACCCGAAGCTTCAGATTCAGCGCTGCTTGTAACAGGTGAAACAGTTATGCTACAAACTGCATTGGCTAAAGTGTCGAGTGCCAATCAGTGTGCCGAAGTGCGACTGCTATTAGATAGCGGTAGTCAAAGAAGTTATATTACCAAGACTCTTGCAAAAAATTAGAGTTGAAAAGTGTGAAAAAGGAAACTTAATCATTGATCACATTTGGTTCAGAAAAACCGAAAACGTTGCAAACGTCTGCGGCAGAAGTCTCGATCAACCTCAAAGATGATTCCACGAAAACCATTACAGTCAATATAGTAGATAATATCACAGTAAAAATAAGACGCGCACCCGTTCCTGAATTGAAAAACTTACCAACTGAAGACCTACAATTCGCAGATGCAGTACCAGATATTCACCTACTTATAGGCGCCGATTACTATTTGGAATTTGTACTAGCCGAGCGAATTTTAGTCAGTTCCGGACTGTTTTTGCTAAATTCTTGCTGGGATGGGTCGTCACCGGTAGAATTAGTGCGGATGATGAGCCGACTTGTACACACAGTGCTCTTTTTGTGTCCAGTCATCCGAAAAAAGAAATTCCAGCACTCGCGTTTGTTTCCCATGTCGATAAAGCTTTGCAAACGGATACTCCTGTGTCTGAATTTTGGTATCTAGAAACAATTGGCATCAACGACAAACCAGAAGATGTCGACGACGATGAGGCCTTACAAGGTTTTTTGGACTCGATTCGATTTCGTGATGGGCGCTATTATGTGACGTGGCCTTGGAAAAGCGAAGTTCAAGGATTACCAACGAATAAAGAACTAGCACTAGGGCGTCTGCGATCGTTGATTCACAGATTCAAGTGTGAACCAACCCTACTAGATAAATATAACGATATCATCCAAGATCAGTGTAAGAAGGGTATCATAGAACCAGTTTTTGAATCGAATAATGAAAGAAATCGAGTCCACTACATACCGCACCATGCTGTGATTACCCCGCTGAAAACAACCACGAAAGTCCGCATCGTCTATGATGCATCAGCTAAGACAAAGAAAACAAACAAAAGTCTAAATGAGTCCCTACATAGAGGGCCAGTAATTTTGGATAATCTTTGTGGTTTGTTAATGCGATTTCGACTACATCGGGTTGGACTTTTAGCAGATATCGAGAAAGCCTTTTTACAAGTGGGTCTGCAGGAAACAGATCGCGATGTCACTAGATTTATTTGGCTAAAAAATTGCAAAATTCCGGATTTTCAAAATAATCTACAAGTTTATAGATTCTGTCGTGTACCTTTTGGAGTGATTTCAAGTCCATTTCTGCTAAGTGCTACAGTTGCTTATCATTTGGGAAAAATTGATAGTCCAGTCGCTCGCACTATAAAGAATAACATATATGTCGATAATATGGTAGCCGGTGCCGAATCTTTGGATCAAGCCTTGGCATTCTATGCGGAAGCAAAAGAAATTTTTAAAATGGCTTCAATGAACCTAAGAGAATGGACTACTAACAGCACAGATCTTCTGCTGTCTATTCCAGAAGAAGACAGAGTGGTGGCTGAAAGGGTGAAGGTGCTGGGAATTTACTGGTATCTTTCTGAAGACATGTTTACTGTGACAGTTTCTCAGTCATTGCCAGATAAAACGAGTTTAACAAAGCGAGACATATTAAAGTATTTAGCTGGAATTTTTGATCCACTAGGCTTTTTTTGCCCAATTACAATTCCAGCCAGAGTGTTTTTGCAAAAACTGTGGCATGAAAAACTGAACTGGGACGACCAGCTACAGCCAGAGCAGCTGTTACAGTGGGACCATATTCTGGCCAACATGGAAGGATTGGAATCACAGAAGGTTCCTCGTTATATAGGACCACAGCGGAGAGAAAATGGAAAGTTAGAATACGAGTTGTTGTGTTTTTGTGATGCATCTGGCAGCTCATATGCTGCTGTAGTGTATTTGAAAATGAGCTGTGGTACAGAATCTGTTGTTAATCTTGTATTTGCCAAGTCTCGGGTTGCTCCTGCTCGTAAAGTCTCTATTCCGCGGCTAGAGCTTCTAGCTTTACTAATTGGTGTTCGAGCAACCAAATTTGTCAGCATGCACATGTGCCTGAAACTGAAAGGAACCACCATCTGGTCTGATTCAAAGTGTGCTTTAAGTTGGCTGAAATCTGGCAAAATCCTGCCTGTTTTCATCAAAAACAGAATTAGTGAGATCAAACAATCTCAAGCGACTTTCAGATTCATTTCTGGTTCAGAAAATCCAGCTGATCAAGCTACAAGAGGAAAGTGTGCAAAAGACATCGGCGAAGATTGGTGGCACGGTCCGCCATGGTTACAAAGGAACAAATCAGAGTGGCCGACATGGAAATTTGTTGAAATAACAGATTCAGACATGAACAATGCAAATGTGCCAGAAAAGGTATTTTATGAAGTAGGACTCCCAACAGTTGTCGCCGAGACAGAACAACCAACACCACTAGCTATCGAAATTGAACGGTATTCCTCGTTACGGAAACTACTTCGCATCACTGCATGGGCAATTCGATTTGTACAAAAAGCCAGAAAACAAAGTGCTGAAATCGGTCCGCTAACGGCTAAGGAATTACAAAGAGCAAAGTTGCTTTGGGAAAAACATACACAGCAGTCAAAGTTCTCTGATTTAACAATAGCCTTGAAAACGAACAAGTGCCATCCGTTGAAAAATAGTTTAAATGTTATCATGGATAAAGACGGAATTCTAAGATGTCAAGGCAGGTTTCCAAATACAACGACTACAGAAATTTTTCCGAAACTACTGCCTAGAAAAACAGCCTACACACAAATGCTTATCATGGACATTCATCAACGACAGTATCATACCGGCGTAACACACACACTATCACAATTGCGAAAGAAGTACTGGATTGTGAAAGGTAGAACCGAAGTACGGTATACTATCGGACGGTGCCTGACATGCAAAAGACACGAAGGTGGTCCATATGCACTTCCAAACATGGCTCCATTACCGCCATCAAGAACAACTGTGGAATCACCATTCACTCACATTGGGCTAGATTACTTTGGGCCTTTGTATGTCAAAGTTGTCAACTCTTCGACTAAAACGTGGGCTTGCATATATACTTGCTTGACGACAAGAGCCATTCATCTCGAAGTTATTGATGATATGTCTACCAGTGAATTTTTACTGGCCTTCAGCCGGTTTTCGTCTCGTCGTGGTGTTCCAACATCTATTGTATCCGACAACGCCCCACAATTCAAGTCTGCCAAAAAACTACTAGAAAAGGAATGGCGCAAGATCATTACTAGCGATGATGTTCATAATCACGTTAGTGACCAAGGTATTACCTGGCAATTCACTGTAGAATTCGCGCCTTGGTCTGGAGGATGTTATGAGCGTTTGATAGGTTTAGTGAAGCGCAGTTTACGAAAATCTATTGGGCAGTTGCTTTTAACGCGAAATCAATTGGAAACTTTATTAACCGAAATAGAAGCTGTCATCAATTCTCGCCCATTAGCATATATCGATGACGACACACCTGGCAGTCAATTGATTCTGACGCCAGCTCATTTCCTTTCATTGAACCCAAACACCTTGCCAAGCTACAAGCCTTCTAGCTATGATAAAAAACGGACTTCAGATTTAATGGAAATTTGGAAACGAGGACAGCAACATCTGAGTAATTTCTGGAAGGTTTGGCAGGATGAATATTTTCAAAGTCTGCAAGAGCGTGGACAATTTCAACACAAACAAGGTCGGATAAAAACAACGACAGAGCCAAAAACTGGTGACATCGTTCTGGTCAAAGAAAAGCAACCTAGGCTTGCATGGCAAATCGGCAAAATTGAGTCCCCTAACAAAGGACGAGATGGAAAAATACGATCTGCTACTGTACGCCTGTCAAGTAAAAGACTTATAACGCGTCCAGTCAACCTTCTCTTTCCACTAGAATGCTCTCCTAAAAAATAGCAGTAACTGTTAAGTATTAACTCGCGCCGTTTCGGAGTGTCGCGAATGCGAAACTGGTTAAATATAAACTCGAACTTAAACACAGTTTTTACAAGTACAATCTATTACTGTAATAAAAACATGTGATGTTCTGTCGGTCTTTAATCTTCAAAATAGGAGTAGTACCAGTAGCTCTAGAAACAACACCAGTGGCAGCTCCAGCAACAGCAGTAGTAGTACTAGTTGCGGCTGTTGTAGTAGTAGCAGTAGTAGTCGCAGTAGCAGCAGCAGTAGTAGTGCTAGTAGTAGTTGTCGTCGTAGCTGTAGCAGAGCTATCGTATGTAGTAGTAGTTGTGGCTATGGTAGTAGTAGTGGTAGCAGTCGTAGTAGAATTCCAGTGGCAGCTGTAGTAGTAGTAATAGTCGTCGCTGCAGCAGTACTAGTAGTCGTTGTCGTTGTAGTTGCAGCTGCAGCAGCAGTGATGGTAGTAGTAGTCCTCGTATCAACAGATGTAGTCGTGGTGGGCGTTTTATCATCAGTCGTAGCACCAATGGTTGTTGCAGCAGCAGTTGCAGTAGTAGTACCTGTCATAGCAGTATCAGTCGGCGTATTAGCAGCCGCAGTCGTACTAGCAGGAGCAGCAGTTGCAGTGGTTGTGCTGTCACTGTGTCATAGTAGTAGTAGCTGTTGTCATCGCTGTTAGGTAGCGAACCACTTGCAGCAGTCCCTATATTGATCAATTTCGTGATACTTTTTGTTTAAAAGGCAATTCCTGGGGTGTTGTCAGCTTTGGTGTTGGTTCAGTTCCAAACTAAATATGTTAGAATGGTATGGTTTTAGAATGTAATAGTTGAAACCAAAAAGGCTAGCTAAATCGCCTGACTTTCTAGCCTAAAAAACTAAAAAGACAAGGAAAGCCTAGATAAACACTAAGTAATAAGCAATGTGAATCGTAACTTTATAAGTATTTCAAACCAAATTGAGTTATTCAAGTTCTCTCCACCGCCACTCTCTCCGCCCCCCAGGCTAAGTTCCAGCAAAACTGAAGGAACGGCAAGTCAGCAAATCTTTATATATAGTTGTATTTCTGTACTATTTTTCATGCAAGTTGTGCGACTTAAACAAAAAACAATGATTACACCGTATTCGAGATCATTTATGAATAACGTAAGTTAACATACTAGTTACTTTTAGAGCTAATAAACTAAGATATCAAACCACGCTTTAGATGACACGTTGTCTTGTTGTCATATTGTCGTTGTGATGCAGTCATTTATGTAGTAGTAGTTGTATTGTAGTGTAGTCTCTGAGCCAACTTAGTTTGCAGTTGAGTCCGTGAGGGAAGTTGACTTTTAGTTGGGTTGGGTCCTTGAGCCAAGTTGATTTGCAGTCGAGTGTCTGAACTGAACCAAGTTCCTTAATTAAAATTATTATCATAATGCAACCTTTATTGCTCCTGTTTACGTAGGTTCAAACTACACGCAATACTTTAACTGCCAAGACAAGATATGTTTCAAATTAATACTGTTATCTGCTGACTTGCCGTTCCCTCAATCTTGCCAAAACCGTGCATAGAAAGCAAAAAAATGACGGTGAAAAGAACTTGAATAACTCAAACTGTAAACTAATAGTATTTTAAAATAAATACTATCAACTTGAATTTCGCTAATCTGCTAATAGAATTACTGAATCTTGCTATTTATTGTTTTTCCTGTCTACTTGTTGCTTGTGTTAAAAAAAATCACGGTGATTTAAACACAATTGGACCCATACATATCATTCATGAACAACGTTAACAGACCAATAATTTGAAAATTAATAAACTAGTAAGTCAAACCACGCTTAAGATAGTTAGTGACACGCTGTCCTCTTGTCCTGCTGTTGTGGTGGTGCAGTTTTTGATGTAGTATAGTTGTAATTTGAGCTATAGCCGCTTTTCTATCGGAGCCTTGTTACTGTCCATGTTTCCATGTTACTTTGGTATATTGTAATCCGTCGGAATGCCGGAATGAAAAACTTTCTAACTTTACAAAGCTTTGTAAAAATCTAAAATATTGATTTTAAGACTAAAAAATGATTTACTTCTGGTTGATTCCCGATTTAACTCAGTTTACACACTCGTTGACACCTTTCTTCGATCAAAAATGCAGAACATCTGTATGAAAATGTGAGAGTGTCACAGGTAGAGCACCTAAGAAACAACAAACAGAACCTGTGAGAGCTATTTTTCACCCCGAATCAGAAACTGTTCGTCACTAAGCACTCTATCATAGTTTATATATATTAAACTACTTCACCCTCAACTTAAAATCGAGTACATGATTCAACTTTCTACCTAGCAACCAAGTGCAATAACTATTATTATAAATATTAGGAAGTGTCACTGCCATGTAACAAAAAATAATTCAAAAAATCTTAACCATGGATACAAAAAATTCCCCAAAACAACCCCCAACCACAGTTTTCAGCATAAAAAATAGAATAAAATTTGAAACTTATCGCCTCCTTTTGTAATGATCATGCCACATCCAGTCACATTTCATATCATCTTTCTGCGATTTCTCTTCACAAGCACATGTGCTTTTGCACATTCGATAACTCATTTTACTCGCCTCAACGTAATCGAGCGGTAGCAAAATGTCATCTTTGAAAAACACTAAATTCACGATTTTGGAAAAACGTAAATTTAACTAAATTTTGCAAATACTATTGATTTGCTCAAAATCATATTTTGCGACCGCTTGAAGACAATGAGGTGCGTTTATGTGCCAAATTTTGACTCTTTTGGTTGCGCCAATTTTTCGTAATCGCAAGCCGAAAATTTGCGTTTCTATTCACGCGCACTATATTTCTGTCTAATGCAAAACATATTGCGTTAAATTACCAAAAAATTATACCACACTCAATAAAACATCAAAATTTTTTACGTATGTTCCAGTAAAACACTGCTGCTAGTATTTTTCAGCCATTCAAACTCATTACATACGTGCAAATGCACTGGCTTGTGAACGCATTTCTGTGAAAATCTGTTTTTCTAGCTGAAATTTACTCAAAAATTGCCAAAAAATTTATTTATGTGATATGTACATAAAATTGAAGGAAATATATTTCTGAACAACTTTTTTTCTTATGGTGCATGTTTGTTTTTGTGCGTTTTCAAAATAATGGCCAAAACCCACATTTCAGGAGTGCCACGTCCAATTTTTTACTAAATCCACACTGGGCCTCAATTAGGCTTGGGCTTAGGCTTAGGCTTGGGCTTAAGACTTAGGCCTAGTATGCGGCTTAGGATTAAGCCTAGTATCAGGCTTAGGCTTAGGTTCAGGCTTAGGTACTAAATAATAGAAATTTTACGGAAATATCCTACCAGCTTAGCCTAGAGAATCCTGCCAGCTAAAGACCTATTCACACGAGAGCGCATTTTGCTCCATGGCGCACGCCATGGTGCACGCCATGGAGCATGAGCGGGCGCATGAGCGGGCTCACGAGCGAGCGCAGTCTATTTTCACACTGCATGCTGCATTATTTCGCACAATGCAGCAGTAAGTGTGCGTGTGCCTCGTAAGCTTTGAATAAAAAAGGTCATTATGTGTTTTCGAAGTCGAACTCTGAGCAATAAAAGTCATACAAAAAGTTTCTAAGCTTTATTTTAAAAATCTGAAAAAATTTTACATTCCGCAGAGCTTAAGGCTATAGTTGTGCAAAATTTCGTAGAAAATATCAACAGTAAACTGTAATCGAATGCCAAAAAATTGGTTTCGTATTCACACGTATACTTGCGCGTATAATTGCGTAAGTCTGATGCTTCTGAAAATAGCTTTTTGTGCAAATTTTTTGCACAGAACGCAATAAAATTGTTTTAACTTTTCATTACGGCTAATAAAATTTGCGTATCGTCTGTGTGCAAAACCTCGGAAAGCGTTGATGCACTGGCCTACTTGGTGAGTTTTTGTAAAAATTGAATAAAATCAGTAAATTGTACAATTTTTTCCAAATTATTTGCTATGAAGGTATGCACGTCAACACATCAGAAATAGTAATTTTGGGCAATTTTTCTTCAAGAATGTTATGTCATTTTTGCTGTTTTTTAAAAATATAGCCCAAATCTTTGATTCCCGGAGCGCCCCTTAAAAGTGATCTTTTCTGTGAATAAGACTGTTGATAAGCATCTGGCGCGCAAAAAAACAAAACTTTGTCTTTTAAATATATTTTAAGTATATAATTTTATTTAGCTTATTTCATAATTGGAAAAAAATCAATATTTTTTGGTCAGATTAAGTAAGATGTGTAGCAAATAAAGCTGAATAAAATATATTATGTGATAATATATTCTCATAAAAGTTCAAACTGATATAATGGGCGAGCCTGTCTTATTTTGCGAGAGTTAGCCCCAATATGACGAAAAATTATGAATTTTGACAAATTTTGAAATTTTTCGAAAAGTTGAAAATCTATGGTTTTTGCTTGGAAAACGTCAAAAATAAGCTCAGCGCATGTGAAAACTTATAAATACGTGTTTTTACGCTGAATAATTATGCGTTTGAATTTCCCACGAATCTGCACCAAATTCGCCGACATTGTCCTATTTCACACGCACACTCAAACTTGACCATAATAAATTTAGGCTTGGGCTTAGGATGTAAATACTGACGCAACAAAAACATGCAAAAGTATAAAGAATATAAATCGGCTAAAAGTAGCAAACAAGGCTGACACAACTCAGTACTGTGCATGAAGTAGTTCCCTGTTCATCGGCGTACGACAAGCTTGATCCGTCGCGAAACCAGATTAATGTTGACCGGGACGAACAAAAATTTTTTGAAAAAATGCTCCAAAACACATTAACAATTTTAAAAAGTGAAAAATTGAAAGCTTTTTATTCGTCACATTTCGCAAAGCTTCATCACTTTTCGCAAAAGATGAAGCTCGTCGTACGCCGACGTAGAGTTGGAGACCGGCCGCGTAAGCCATAAAATTACGCAAACACTACGCTGACAAACAGGGAACTTTTCTACGCCCACTACTCTACATTTGTCAGCCAACTTTAAAGCTTGCCTTTACGTTAGGTATTTTTTAATGTAGGTTTTGTTTCAATTAAGTGCTCATTTTTTATGCTTTTGCATTCACCCCCCTCTCAAGTAGTGACTCCGGCACTAATAGGGTATCTCAGGGTATTGAAGTAAACTCATACAAACACGGTGCACATTCAACACAATACAATGACAAATAAGTATACACAAAAGAAAAACATGCAAGTTAATAACGGGTTCATACCAACTCACAATTGCGTACATTATATTCAAGTCTTCTAGCAAACACGGCTGACACAACTGAGTGACGGGTTTGTGCCTTGTGGCACATAAATGCCTTGTTTTTTCGCTGGTGGGTTTGTATAGGTTTTTGGACCACTGGCGGTGTTGACACAAAAAGTTTGGTGCCGGATGCACAAAAAATTCTAAAATTCTAATGATCATTGTTTTGGGTGTCAAAAGCTGGGTTTAATGGGCGAGTTTGCGCAAGTATTCGCGTCAGTGGGTGCTTTTTTTTGGGATTCGAACCCGATCATTTGCTGTCAATAAATTTTCGTAAACAAATTAGAGTTTAAATTAAAAACGTCAGTAATTTTTAGCTTGTCACTTATTCGTGCTTCCTTTATTAATTACCTTAGGGTCATTAATTTTAGCTAATGAGGGCCATTACTTTTCTACGTGCCATTTGTTCAAAAGTCATTTGTCGGCCACTTTTAAACTTTGCTTTTACGTAGGGTTTTTTATAGGCTTTCTTTGAGTTAAGTGTTCATTTTTATACTTTTGCATTTACCACCTCTCAAGTAGTGACTAGTGACTCCGTCACTAATAGAGTATCTCAGGGTATCGGGGTAAACAACTCATACAAACAGGGTTCACGTTAAACACGATACAATTACAAATAAGCATATCATAGAAGAAAAACATGCGAGTTACAATCGGGTTCATTCATAGCAACTCACAATTGTGTACAATACATTCAAGTCTTCATTAGACTTTAATTAAGTTCATCGGGTAAGAGCGGGGTCAAATGGTCATCGGTAGTAAGACATGAGCAGCTGGGGCACGTGCTGCAAAAGGAATCTCTTTGGTCAAAGTATCTCATCTCAATCAATTCTTGCATAGAAATCAGAAGTATGTGTCTGAACTTTTTTTAAAACAACAGTGAGTCCTACACATGCATAACAGAAGAAACATTTTGGGTAGCTTTCCCCCGCTTGGTGGGCCCCCTTTTCAGTCTACTATTGATCCCCCTTCTCCCAAGACTGACAAAAGTGACGTAACTTTTACTTTTTCTGGAAAAAAGCGCCGATTTTGACGTTTTTTCTCCAAAATTTTGTAAAAATAGCTTGAATATCATAATAAATCCTATTTTTTAATTCTGGCCGGAAATTTTGCTAACGGCGGACCTTTATCTCTATTTTACCCGTGTCGGACTTAATATAGCCGGTCCTAAAAAAATAGCTTGCATGTGTGGTCTTGGGTAGCGTTTTTTAGACGGCGGCTTGAAAAAAGTATTTAATCGGAAATAACATATTGGTCTAGTATATAAGTCGTAAGCTGTAGGGTACTTCAGGCTCTATGCCATAGGGCCTAGGTCATACCGTAATTTGGTTATAGACCGGACCATAAAAGGACAACCGTATGGCCTATGTCTTAGTGTTGTACCTTTAGGACCGGTCTGTATAGCATTACAAACAAAGTGCGACTCCGGTTGTTGTGACGTCCGTTTCAGACATGCACACACGTGCAACCAAACTGAGTAATTGGAGGCAAAGGTCAAAGTTTAGTTTTAATTGCACCTTAATTGTGAAACGGCTTGCTATACTGTCAAGGCGGATCGACATCTTTAAAACGGAGGGAATGCAGCATAAATATAAATATTCTAAAGTTAACCAAGTTTTGCAATCAAATTTCAAATGTGTGCATTCGGAGCTTATCACGACCCGTTGCGCACTCTGCGTTATGAATTTAATTTTTATCTGAAAAATTTGTAAAAAGTATGCATTTGTACAATGTTTTGCGCAAAAAACTGGTTAACCACAGAAAGCATTATTTGAATACATACAAACCAAGTGTACTACTGTAACTAACTTACGTACGCTACCCCACTTTATACATTCTTCTTCATACATTTTCTTCTCAAGTCGTAACGTTTTTAATTTTTGCGGTTAATTCTTGAGCAGTCAAAGGAGACACTGTGTTGTTTTAGTATATAAATTTTAGTTTAGATTAGATACAGTTATAGTATAGAGCCCCCTATTTAGTTTAGTTTTGATACAGTTATAGTATAGCGGCAGAAATTTAGTTTAGTTTTAGTTCTAGTTATAGTATAGGCTTTTCGCCGGAGTTTTAGTTTTAGTTATAGTGTAGTTTTAGTATGGAGTTTTAGTATAAAGGCATTTTGACAGCGAGCGTTTTTCTCCGATTATAGATTTGCATTCTACTCAACTCTAAGTTTAGTTCTTTGACAATTATGGTCAATAAGTTAAAATTTCAAACATTTGCTTTTAATCACGGGCCTACTCCTTTAGCGGGTTAAACGGACTAAACTTATTTTGAGTCGGAATTGAGGAAAGGCATAAACAAACTTAGGTTCAAGCATGTCAGCGACTTAATTATTGTCCAAGCCCTTACCTAAACTACCAGTGGACTAAACCATAAATTAACTTGTATGGTTAAGTCCGCTCAGCTTGATTTCAAAAGCAGTGCATTAAAAGTTAAGACTATTTAGGTGTTCCGTATTGACATTCTAAAGCATGATTTTAAAGTGTTTAGACTACTGTTTACTCCTTAGTAGTCCGGTAAAGGAATGGGCCCAAATTTATAAATGATGGCTGTGGATTTAAATATTGGACTTTAAAATCATTCAGTTACGGTTAACTTTCTTAATAAGGGGGTTGCGGTATGACAGTTTTAAGCCCAATTAATAAGTCGTATAGTGCAATTAAAACTAACCCGTTCGGTAAAAATTGATAAAATAAACTGCATAGCATGCAAAAAAGTAAAAAACTTACCAGTTATTTTTAGAAAATCCAAAATAAAAGTTAAAATAAAACTAACCGCCTAAGAGTGCAGCGTGGATTGACCATTAAAGTAAAAATCGATATTATTTATCCAGGAAAAATAGAGATTCTGTTGTGTGCGAAATATTATCCCACCGCTTACTAAAACTCCAGAGTTTTAGAAACCGTGTGTACCATAACTAGTTTTAGTATAACATGCTTACTAAAACTCCTAGTTTTAGTAAGCGGGCATACCAAATCTAGTTATAGTATAGCATGCTTACTAAAACCAGTTTTGTGTACTAAAACTAGTTTTGGTATAAGCCCAAATTTAGTTTAGTTTTATTTATAGTATACCGTTCTGAAATTAGTTTAGTTTCGATACAGTTACAGTATAATGGCCTGAATTTAGTTTAGTTTTAGTTATAGTTATAGTATAACCAAGAGAACATAATAGCTTCTCACTCTATATAGAAGAAGAGTGAGACACTCTCCAGCCTGCCTGTGTTCTAGCACAGGCAGATGCGCTGGTCGTTTTCAGGCTACATGTTGACATTCTATGCAACATCTGACTGGCCAATGAGAAGCGAGCTTCTATTCTCTGATTGGCGGACGCCTGTGCACGTGCTCCAATCATAAAACGGGATAGGGATAAAGGTTAATAACTCATTATTTATTCATAGTCTGCTTGGAAAAACATTAAAAAAGGTTTGCAAATACCTTTGGGAATATTTTGGCAAACTTTCAGCGAAATTGATTGAGAAACTTTGAAGAAATTCAGAAAAGTTTATATCTCAAAAGTTTCTCAATCAATTTTGCTGAAAGTTTGCCAAAATATCCCTAGAGGTATTTGCAAACCTTTTTTAATGTTTTTGCAAGCAGACTGTAAATAAATAATGAGTTATTCAGCTTTTATCCCTATCTTAATGCTTATCGACGAAAACGACCAGCGCATCTGCCTGTGCTAGAACACAGGCAGGCTGGAGTGTCTCACTCTTCTTCTATATAGAGTGAGAAGCTATTATGTACTCTTGGTATAACCAATTTGATTTAGTTTTAGTATCATATATTAAAACTAGTTTTAGTATCAGTTATAGTATACAAAACCGAGACAGTGGACTAAGTTTGGAATTATTAAATTTTAGCGTATGGCTTAGGCCATACGGTTGTGGTCATACCCTTGTGGCTCGGTCTGTAAGGAGTTTTCTCTATGGCCTAGGCCTATGGCATAGGGCCTGCGCCTGAATTACCTTACAGCCTACGACATATATAAAGGTTCAAATCTCATACTTGACTTAATGCAACACACGCTATTGCCAGCAAAAAACATGAAAGTAATCCACTAAATAGCAGCTGTCTAATAGCTATGAAATGTGCAAGATTTTACCTCCGATAGTCAGTAGTTTTTAGTACTTTACTAAAGTCTGAAGAAAATAGTTGCACCACTTGAGAAGACGAAACATGTGGTTTCGTTACAAAAATAATAAATTTTGGCTATCGAGAGTACAGCAAGTTGTCACAGAAGACAGTCATGCCACTAAAACAACTAAGTGACGCACTATTTTTTAACAGACTTTAAAATTCCGCGTGTTAAACATTTTTTAATGACCATTTTATAATCGGTCCTTAATTATTTTCAATAAGTAAAGGCGCAACAGCATGCTTGTATCTAATATGGCGCCGGCAGTGTTCAATAGTCATTTTGTTTTTCAGAAATTTGAAAATTGCGTTTTTCAGTTTATCTAAATTCCAAAATTTGGCATTAGGGCCCGATTTATCGAAGCAAAATGTTCGTCGTTGAAAATGTTCGTCGTTGAAAATTTTGGATTGATCAAAACATTTTCAACGACGAACATTAACACGTAATTATAGGACAAATGTTCGTCGTTAAAAAACAAATGATCGTCGTTGAAAAACAAATGTTCGTCGTTGAAAAAGCAAATGTTCGTCGTTGAAAATGTTCGTCGTTGAAAAACAAATGTTTCAACGGCGAACATTTCAACGGATGTCTTGAGCTCCGTTGAAATGTTCGTCGTTGAAAATTTTTTCAACGACGAGCTTTTGTCTTTTAGAACATAAATGTTCTAAAAAACCAAAGCTCGTCGTTGAACAATTTTTCAACGACGAACAATTTCAACGACGAACTTTCAACGACGAACATTTGTTTGTCAACGACGAACATTTGTTTTTGAACGACGAACATTTGTTTTTCAACGACGAACATTTGCTTTTTCAACGACGAACATTTTCAACGACGAACATTTGCTTTTTCAACGACGAACATTTTCAACGACGAACATTTGATGTTTCGATAAATCTGGCCCTGATCGCAAGTACTTTTTGAGCTGATGCCAGCAGCATTCTATGGGATTGAGGTGAGGGCTTTTGGCAGGCCAGTCCTCCAAAACATTCCCCCAAGCAGCTTCAAATGAGTTTTAGTAAAACAACTTGTATGTTTTGGGTCGTTATTTAGTTGTCGAACCATTCCCGGGTAATTATTTAAAAAAGGGGACATAATATTCATTAATGTTTCAAAAAAGTTCACCATCCTTGCGGAATCTGCCACTATACGCGCAAATCTTTGTGATGCCAAACCAACATATTCCAGCCCAGACATGAACTTAAAATCATTATCATTAATTGTCTTGTTATATCATAGTTACAGATAAAACAACAAAACATATGCTAGGTAATTCAGAGACCATTTTTCTAATTGTTTGTAGCTAAAACAAAATGCTTAATTTAGAACTGAACCAAGCCTCGTCAATTGTCGAACGCTCAACAGACCGAGAAAATGAAACTGATCCTATCTTTCAAGTATCTGAAACTAACATCTGGGATAAATGCCGTTAATCTCACTGTCGATCAGCATTAGCATTGACCTTTATTCTCGAACTTTATTGCGAGAACAAACTTGTGGGCAAACAAGCCCAATCTGCGGCAAAACCTTCAGTAAGCATCAAGCAAAAAGTTTTAAGTAAACTGACCAGAGGTCAGCTAAAGCCTGTTGCGCAGCGATACTTACCTGTCAAACGGTGCATTGCACTAAATCGGAATAATTGACGATTAGCTAAATCGATTCAGCTTAGGCTTAAATTTCTTAAATCAGTTCAATCCGCTACACCAATGAAGATTTGTGCAGTTGGCGCTTAAGAGTTAGTTAAAGAAATTGAAGGTAGATTGAAGGTAGATTGAAGTGAATTGAGGAGAAACTGAGGTGTAGCTCCGATTCAGCCGAGATATGTGAAACTAAATCTATTCAACTAGAAATTAGCTCCAACTCAGACTTAAGTTAATCCGATTTGGTGTAATCCACCGAAAATTAAGAATACAATCCATAGCCAGAACATCCGAAACAGGAACTTCATCAGTTATGATTTATATAGGCTAGTGGCTTGTCTGCTAATTTACATATCAGTTGCATAATGCTCCCATAATATTTACATTATGCCAACCAAAGTTTGGCATCACACAGTTTCGTTTGTCATCACACAATCATAGTAGATACGAAAGAAATTATATACTGGCCGAGGTAGTATGCGAAATCAGTAAAGAAATCAGGAAGTCACTTAAAGACTTTCAGATAACAGTCACAGCAATGTGACGCACGCGCAATATCTAAACTACATTAGCTAAACGCACGCACTGGAAAAGTTATCGCTGATTTCTATGTTACTTCTATGCTAGACAACGCTGTGACGCACGCGCAGTTAATCCAAAGTGCACGGCAAACAAACGCACACTCCATACTCTCCGCCAGAATCAAAATTAAAGACCTGTTGTGCTGTGGCACAACAGGAAAAATGTACTGGCACTACGGGTAAAGCCCAGCTTGATCTTGAACGTTTAAATAACAAGCAGCGAATGCCGGTTCTAAATAAACTCCAACACGGTAAGAAGCATTCTGTCGATGTAGCCTGGCAACAGTGCGTGACGACAATTGATTCATACCTTCGGCTATTTATAGACAGCGTGCTTTCAGCTATCCCATATCTTTGCGAGAGTCACCGCGTATTTTGTTCATAACTGACAGATGTATGGGGGGTCGCATCGAATACAGTCGCAGGCTTGTTGTCGACACAGCTATCCGTTTAAAAGCGTCATCTAGTCCGCAGTAGCACTACTCATGAAACACAATAGAGCACAGTATATATTCGGGGGGATGAAAACAGTACATTATCACCAAAAAATTCCAAGCTAATTATCAAGCTTTCTTCGAAGCGGCATCATACAGACGTTGTCTTCGTATTTTTCTGACAATATACCGCCGCCAAGACGGATAGCAAATCTGCAATGGTGCCTGTGGCTCACAAACTTATCCAGAAATTGGCCAAGACAACTTGCCAAATGGTCAACATAAATCTCACAATGGCGATAGACAACCTAGTGAAAATGATTGAATACACTACAAGACTTAATTTGACGTCTCATAGCATACTGCGTTTGATGCACCGGCACTGAAACTATGTGCACCCAGGGCCTTTGGTTTGATTCCCAAGGCGGAGGCCATCTGACGGATGAATGAGAGAGCGGTGCCGTAAGAAATAGGCTGAGCGGTGTGTACTAAGCCTGACGACGACTGTTTGAATGTAGGGAACACAGGCTGGTTAGGGTCGGAAAGCTGTGCTAATAGGAGATACCGTCGTAAGAGAGTGACCGGGCAGGCAGGGGTAGGGTTTGCGGCTACGTAAAAATTTTGACCATGGCGAAAACGGTCGTTTTTAGACTTGGGAATGTGGATAATTATATGTGAGTCATTGGGGCAAAGAAAAGGTGTATTTGAATTTTGTAAATTTCTGCGAATCTGAAGAAACCTGCGAAGGAAAGAACGCAGAAAAGAACGTTTCTGATACTTATAGCCGAAGCGTCGCCTTTGGCAAAGCGATTGACCAAAGTTGTAAGCGTTTCTGGAATCGCTGGAAGCCTTTTTTAGGGGCTCGGCTCAGAATTCTGAGCAGACCAGTTGTGACTAGAGAAACGGTAGGATCAGTCGTAGGGTCTGGGTGGGATGCTACATTGTGGGCCCATTTTATAGCGCTAATGTGCACGATAATCGATGCTGCTGATTGATGTTGGGTTTGAGCTAGTGAGGCTAAGTAAGCGGCAAAGTGCCAAGGGTGTGAGGGAAGGCAGCGAAGATTTTGGAAGACTGCAGTAGTTTACGAAAAAAATGAGCGCAATGAGGTTAAGTACGTTTTGAGTGTATTCGAGGATACACTGGCTAGAACAGAAACGACTATGTTGCGGAGGCTCTGACCAAACTTTGGATATGTAGCAAAACTCCGAAGCCACAAGGACTGTCTGACTATTTCTGAAAAACAAAAATATTTTTGATTTTATGCCATAGGGTGGGCGGGTGGGTTTGTGCAATGCTTGAAGTCTTGTGTTTGACAACCAAACACATTGCGGAACTTAATTTACTGCCGCTAACTAAAGACAAGCGCTGAACGACTGATTAGAGTTTTCTGTTTTTCGTCTAGCGCGGCTCAATTGCATATTCATGGGCAACTTATTTGCATATGCAAATGGGCCGTTGCTGATCGATGTGGCCGTCTAAGAGTAAGTGCTATTATTTCCCTACAAATAAATACCTTACTCGTGACGGCCACATCGACTAAGCTTTATTGAACCAAGACAAAGAGTAAGAAAGATAATGACCACCATGAGGAGTTGTGGCATCCGTACCCAAGTTTATATTGCCTAGCTTTGAAACTTGCTGTGGGCCAATTGGTAGTACCTAGACTTCGCAGCTTACGGCGCCCGAAGCCAAGCAATGGGTAGTTTTGGGACTAGCTTCAATTAACTTCAAAACTTGCGGCGTTCGTACTTCGTAGCCTAGCCTAACATTGGAATTTGGAACTTGCGGCGTCCATTATAGCGTAATTTATGCTTAATACGCAAAAAGATCGGTATTCGTTTAATTGACTTGCAATATTTGAACAAACTCAGGAATCGTAACCAAAACTGTTGTTACAGAAGTTGATCGTCACTAGATGTGATAAAATCTTTTATACCAATTGTTTCTAAGAACCAGAAATCCTCTTCGTTGTCAATGTTTGCACAATTTGATCGATTAAGTATCAATAAATAGTGTCTGACAATTTTTTTGCAGGAATTCGGCCCACCAAAATTCAACCAAGGTCTGATTCAATGAAAAAAAGACCTGTAGTTAGCGTGATCTACCACCTTTGACAAGTTCGTAATAGTAGTCCGCCGTGATCAATAAATCAATTTGGGACGTTTCCATTTTTGTCGGAATGGTGTCAGCTAACTCCAAGTTTTTCCATTGCTCCTGAAATGGTTTCAAATCCAGAGGGGGACGTTGCAGCTCACATGAAATATGAGGTACTACGTCATTACATTTGCTGCAAAAAACAGACGACTGTTTGTTTTTAATGAAAGGCCTAATTCAACCTTTTGCAATTTCATCTGTTCGGTTTGGTGTGATACGAAACCAGCAACAAATGACGTTTCTTTGCATTTAGTTTGAAGCCGCAACAGGTTTGCAAAGGACAGAGACACGTATGTCCTTTGACTTCCCGGATTCAACAGGACCCGAGTGGTTGCACGAGTATTTGACCCGCGAACCAAGACCAAAGAAGTGTGAAGCAGTAATTTTTCACCGGTAGCTAGAAGAAAACTAGTATTCGTGGTAATATCACCTTGTGCGTTACCGAATTCTGAGTTTCTACAAAGTTTTGGACTAAATCTTGACTTTGTCTTGAACTATTTAGTTTTCCAAATTGTTTAGGGCATATACTTTGATGATATTTGCCCTTTTTGCCGCAAAAGAAACACTTTTTTGTAGACGTACACTGGTTAGATTTGTGATTTGGTTTAAAACAAACAAAACAACGCCCCACAATTTTTCTTTTGCGTGAGGCAACGTCAGCACAAACGTCACAGTTGCCATTCCAGTGGTCACCATTGCAAAAACAAGCACTTCTGTTGACGAGGGCTCATAATTTGACGTGACCACATTAAAGTATTAATTTACCGTATCGGTAAAATTAGGCGCGGCACGCACCAAAATTTTTTGTCAGTACCTACTACTTAGTTTTTCATTTTCAATCAAGTAAATAGTTTGAAAATCTGTTCGACGATTACGTTTTACGTATGTGTAAGTACATACAATTTAAAAATTGACCGGTGATTTAGAATGCTTTAACATTTGATTTTTATATCATGCAAAGAAACACAGACTAAAAACATTATTCTACTTTCTATGTCAGAAAAAAATTGCAGAAATTTCAGAGCTGATGGGAATCGAACCACCTAACCCGTGTTTCGCAATCACACGTCTTAACTGTTAGGCCACACAGCTCTGTTGGATGATTCGATTATAATCGTGCCTAACTAAATGTTCTGTTAAGTGCATCACGGAAAGAACTGCCTTGACAGTGGTTCAAAAGAATCGATATTGCAGAACATCGATATTCAGTCTGCCATTGTTTGTTATGCAGAGACACGCACACACACACATACACACACACACAACGTACGCGCTGCGAGTCGCACACAAGTCACAGCTGGTCATTCCAGCAGGCTTCAGTGATGCACTGAATGAAACTGAGCATGATTTACATGCATTTTCAGTTTCAGTGCATTAACTGAAATTAGTATGCACGGCCGCTGAGGCGGCCGCGCAAATACATGGTTTTTTGGGTTTTGTAGTCTCTTTTGCAACTAGAAATTCGGACAGGCCCTCGAATTTTGATTGTCAGTTTTTTGTTCCTTCTAGAGAAGGAACTATTATTTTGAAATTAACTGCTCATAGCGTTTTTACGCTACTGAGCAGGCTGCATAGCCAGTATGTTTTACGTGTATTTTCAGCTTGGGAGCTGCCTGCTGATTTTTGTCTGCGTATATGCAGAAAAATCAATAATCGATGTACACTGCTGTAACAATGTACTTTTTCAAAATCGGCACCGGGATGTTTCACCAGCAGTATATAAGAGCCATTAGAAAACAGTGTTTATCGCTTCTTGTTCTTAGAGCTGATTTTCTCAGCTCAGATCAAAGTGTCACTTTTGAGCCAAATGGCTCGTGCAGCGGGATGCTTAACATCCTGCAGCACTTTTTTGTACGTACTACATATTTAGATTAAGGTGGTAGTTGCGTTTTCGAGGTTTTTGTGATTTCTATGTAAACTTTGCGCCACCAGTACTCAAGTTATAAGTGACGCCTGATCATAAATTTTTGGGACAGTACTGTAAAGGTCAAAATCCCCAGGCATGTCTCTCACTTTTTTGAAATTTCACCTGTGGACGTTTTTAGAGGGTTTTAATTACAAGAAAATATCGTACAGTTTCGGTGCGTTTGCTTATCAGCTATTTTCTCAGTAAATTGACTAGTTATTAAAAAAGTGGGGGACATGCCTGGGGATTTTAAACATGTCAAAAACCTTACCAACTTTCAGCCCTAACAGGTAATCGTATGATCCAGAGCTGTGGCGCAAACTTTTTGTAAAAAATTGTAAAATTTTGGAAAGGACCTTTCTTTAGTCGGTTATACTGAAAACAAAATCACAGGTTAAATTTCAATGCATGGCATACATTTAGAAAAGATATTGTTCTATCTAATGCAAAAGACCGCTTGTGATTTGAATTTGTGAACGCTGAGCTATGGCTTTTCAAAAAAACACCTAAAAACGCAATTACCCCCTTAAGTTAGAATAAGCTAGTTATAAAGTAGAGTAAGATACGAAGTAGGTATAGCAGCTTACGGTAAGTATGAAATAGAGAACTAAAGCCCCTGCTATACTTCACAAAAATCTCGAAGCGCTTCAAAGCGCTTCAAAGCAAAGCGAGGCCTGGCATTGGAAAGCGTGGGAACGCTTTGGAACGCTTCGAAGCGCTTCAAAGCAAAGCCAAGCTTGGCTTCGAAGCGAGGCCTGGCTTTGTCTCAAAACGTCCAAAGCGTTCCCACGCTTTTCAATGCCACGCCGCGCTTTGCTTCGACGCGCTTCGAAGCAGCCTGAGTTGAATTCATTTCAACTTTCGAAGCGCTTCGAAGCGCGTTGGATTTTTCTACGTTTATTTTAAATCATATAGTAATGTAATTTCATGCATATTTATTATTCTTAGTACTTTTTAGTTCTTCTACACTTTATTTTAAATCCTATATTTTACTTTTTTGTATTTAAAAATATTAAACTTTGATATTTTTGAATGAGTTTGGAAAACAAAGAACCTAAAAATACGAATTTCGATGCCGATGTTCTCAGAATTTTATTTTGCTGCGCCATTTTCAAATTTTAAAATCAACCATAGCAGCACGAACTTGTCGCGCGCTGACTTTTTGGCGCGAAAGTATAGCAAGATTTGTATTTTCAAAGCACGGCCTCGCTTTAAAGCGCAGCTTTGCTTTGAAGCCAAGCTCGTTTTGAAAAAAAGCGATGCTGAGCTTCGCCGCTTCAAAACAATGCCAGCTTTGACTTCAATTCAAAGCGCGTCGAAGCCAAGCTTGGCTTTGCGTTGAGGCGCTTCAAAGCAAAGCCGAGCTTTGGGAAGTATAGCACCGGCTTAATTCATTTAAACCTGAAAGGTAGACACCGGGGAAGGAACCTTGCCCCTTTTGGGGCCTACTTGTTGAAATTTTGGTTGTTTCAGTTCATTTCTAGTTGGAATTGTGTTCTTGTAGTATGTGTCATCATTTCTCGACGGCGTATTTCATCACTTAAAAATCTGCGTAAACTAACCAATGACCAGTTTTCGGTTTTTTCAAATCTACTGTACAGCGTACGTAGTTCTCGTGGCAAACGCGACAATACAATTAGAAGAATGAAATCTAGAGATTCAAGCCCTTCCAACGCTCTAATATGTTTTTGTTCCACCTACAGGTGGAACATTTGTTACAGGTTTTCGCTCCTGTAACAGAAAGGTTGTATCATACGTAAAGGACGGTGTATGCATTGTATGTAATCCTAGGCCCCGCGCTGCCTGCTCTTTAATTCTGAAACAAGTTCTTCTGCTGAGTGAGAAGTGGTTCATTGAGAGCTCTGAGTGTCAATATTCCAAACGAAATTTTAAACGCGGCCATTATTTGTGGAAAAAAATTATTATTTAGCCATACATACATTTACATTTTTTATACATTTATTTTTATTTATTTATGCCATACATTTATTTCTGCATACATTTACTGCTGAGTTGCTCCAAAGCCTTACTGGTAAACATGACCGCTTTTTAAAGCCAAAAAATTTCGTGTGTCGTGGTCTTTCGTGAGTTATGGTCTTTCGTGTGACGTGGCCTTTCCTTTGATGTGGTCTTTCATGAGCTGTCGTCTTCCGTAGAGAATGGTCTTTCTTTAGTCGCTTTTGAAGAAGTTTAGACGCAAAAACTTCTCTTCGCAAAATTAAGACTCTCCACTCAAGTTCATACACATATAATAAAACGTCTGTACGAAAGTCAACAACTTGGTAATAATATGCAAATGAAGTTATACGTATTGAACAGAGTCGACACGTGAAAATGTCACGTGCTGAAACTGTGCCAAAATTAGATTAAATAATTTTTACTATTTTTCGCATGAAGCCATTTTTTTAAAGTTTCTGTATACTTTAAACTCACATCACAGATTTGGGGGTGGGGGGGGGGCGCCGTGCACGCTTACACGCGACATCTACCCGGATTTAATAACTTTTTTGATTGAACTGCTACGCTGAGGGGATTACAGCAAAAGCGAGGCTTAACTACTTGGTAAATCACGTGACTTTCTAGGAGTGATAGAATTTCGGTTTCAGCGAAAGTACGGTGAGTTAAAGCAGAGTTATTGTTTTGAAATCGAAATTGCGGAGGGGTTTCTATGAAGGGAATTTGTAAACCGTTTTTGACCACACTGAGTACGAATTCAGATGATTTTAGAGTGTCCCAAAAACTGGCAGATCGTTTTAAGTTTCCACAGAACTTGCCTGTCGCAGACAAAGCTAAATGTAGGGCTACTAGACTGTCTATTGACATATTATCTACTTTAGAAGGTTGACTGGTTTTGCGTGGATAGTAGGTCACTGCTTCTGCTGCTCTGGGGTCGGGTTTGGGGGGTGCTGGCGCGTTGGGGCTGGTTTTTGGCACATTGGCGGGCGGAATGGCCCAAGAGCCCGCATTTGAAGCATTTGCCCTTTTGGACGATAGCGTTGTAATACTGATCCCTCCGGGATAAAGCGGGGGACTCGATGTGGCCAATGGACAGAAACCCAAGATATTCATTATTCAACCAGTGCGGGAATGAATCCGGCATATTCAATCTCTCGGGCCAGGCCATTTTCTCCTGGGTCACAACCATACATGGGCGTAAAGGGGTTTTCTTCCCCCCCAGAATGTTTTGGATTGAATAAGTAGCTCACGACGGCAAAATCGGTGGCTCATAAAGCAAAAATGTTAGCTCACTCACGCTCACTCGCGAAAATGAGTGAAAAGCGGAAAAGCTGCTCCGCACCCCCCCCTCTCCGGTGGCTCAACCCAGGAATTCGCTAGCTGCCGTTGCCCACGTATGGTCACAACACGGCCTGATTTACAAAGTATTTCACTTAGCCATGTTGCTACAGCTAGACTCGTTTACGAATCACTAAGTGCACGACGCTCACGACGGTCGATTAAGTTCAGTACCGAACAAACTGTTATAGCAAACGTCTAAATCTACAACTGCAGGTTTCTCAAAAAGAACTCACGAAACTAAATAGGTGAATTCTATAATCTGAGCGTATGTAGAACACCAAACGCAACTCAAGACAGCACCGTTTATTAATTTAGCGGTCAAAACACAATGTTTAGGTATACAGACATATGTAATGTATCTACATTACTCAATATCTACACGACTCGGCTTGACTCAATGGCTGGGATTCAAACAAGGCGTTTAACTTTAAAAATTTGTCTACAAAGTTTTTTCGAATGAAACAGAATATCGTAATTGAAACATTCTATGTGCATTTCGTGCGACATTGTGTTCGACTTGGACTGACTGTAACTTGAACGCGCTTTGTGAATCCCACCCAATATTCAGTGCACTACGTTCATATTTTGTTGTCTGCCGTACCACAGTACAATTTTTAGTGTCTGTTCGAAGAATTAAGCAATAAAATGTTTCCACTAGTTTTGCCTATTTAGTTATAATTTCTATTTATAATATATGGATTAAAACGCAAAGTATTTCAACAGTTAATATTAGTAAGGTAAAACTTAACTGAACTTTAACAAAAACGATATATTTTAGTTTACACTTTTTAAATAGTTTATGCACTCGCTGAAAATAAATTAGTCTTCTGCTAGGTGCTATAAATTACATTCAAATAGTACAATAAAAGTTTCTTTGAATAAATAGAATACTTGAGGCATCCTGTCCTAAAACCCTTAATAGCACAAAAGAGCTTACACTAGACACATTGCACAAAAAACAGCTGTAGAATTGCACAAAATACAGCTGCACAATATAAAACAACACTTTGCACGATCATTGTATAGACAAACAACGGTAAAACTGAAAAACAATGCCAATACTAATAAACATAGATGGGCGTGTGGGGGGTTTGGGGGGTTTTCACCCCCCCCCCCCAGAAGGCATCGTCACTCCCCCCCAGACAGGTGCCTCACCCCCCCAGAATGCGAAAAAGTTGTTCCGCACTCCCCCCCCCCGGTGGCTCACCCCCCCCCCAGATTCGGCCACCTGCCCACGTATGCTAATAAAACTAAACAAAAAGTACACTAACATGGAAAAAACTTGAGCCATTTTTCAACGCTAACTTAGCTAATAGCAAGTGGTATGCACCTGCTGATAGTGTTTGTGACCGTCCGCGTGAGCCGGCGGCCGGCCGAAGCGGCCAAATTTTTGTACAAAATTAATTGATCCAAATCCAGAGTGTCATTTTGGCATAACTTGGCCTGCCGGGCGCCGGCTTGTTCTGCCGGCCTAATTTTGTCAGTCGGTCGAATCTGGCGGGACGGCCGGTGTTTTTAATCGGCCGGCCGGCTTTTTGCGCCGGCCGGCGACCATCAGGCAGGCCGTACGGCCGGCCGGCCGAAAATTCCGGCCGGTCCCAAACACTACCTGCTGATATAGAAAAGCAAAAGCAACAGCAACACAAACAAACAACACTTGCTCTCCTTACGGTACGCTTCGAAACCGTTTCTTATGGAACGCCTACTACCTCTCATAATCCGAAGAAACTGTGCATTTTGAATGCATAATTTTAAAACTATCTCTTTGGATACTTAAATATGGTTTTAACAATATATTATATATACACAAATGAAAATTTGTACACAAATGAGTCAAAACCATTGAGTTTGAGATTCAAGAACTGTCACAAAACCGTACAGCTTTTCTTGGCAGACTTTCGCTGGCACAGTGAGCCTGCACGCTGCACTGTACGGGTCTGGCTCGGGGCAGCGAAAAAGTACTGTAACTCTGCTCTGTTTTTACCATCGCTTTTTGCTCGTCTTCAAACTTTTTGAACAGCCAAGCGTCAAATTCTGCCTCAGACATTGCGTCATGTCCAATTCTGATAAAGCGTCCATTTTGCAGCTGCGGTCGTACGGTTGCTACGGGAACTACAGTAGGGGTGGGTAGGGCGTTACTAGGGGGGCTAAAAATGGGTGATTTGGGGGTCAGGGGGGTACGTTGTCTGGGAGGAGGTTTCAAAATACTGGGATAGTTCGTGTTCTGTGGTTTCTGTGGCGGGGACTCATTTTCCGACTCAGAAATATTGCAGAGAAGTGGAAAGGCTTTAGTAGCGTGGACCCTGATTTTGCTGGGGTCCAGGGGACTAGGGGTCGAAGATTTTACATTTTCTGGAGAATTACTTGACAAACGCGTACTCGTTCGATGGCAGCTTTTGGTGCTGGTAAAGTCGCTCGCATCGGACAGTTCAGCGACAGTAGAGCTAGAGCTATGGGTGCTAAAGGAGCGTCCGCGAAAATCATCATAAAAGTTCGCATTAAAATCGCGATTTTTGGTCATCCACAGACCGCTGTCGCGATGCATAGACGTGAAATAGCCCTCCTGATCGCAGGAATAAGCCGAATCACCGCCGACCGAGCCCTCCGATTCGCGTTTATGATTGGTGAAGTCGATCAAATCGGGTTGATCGATGAGATCAGGCTCCGGCTGGGCCCTGGGCGGAATCGGGGGCGGGGCGGGAGTCTGACATTCGCTCGGATACTCCAGGCGAAAACCGCGATGGTAGCTGCCATTCTTGGCCGTGCTGAAACAACGAAGTCATAAAAAAGCAAATGACAAACAAAAATATCAAGAAATCAAGTAATTTTACTTTTAAATTCACTTTACAAGAAAATTTTTAATAAAGAAACCTAACCGTGATCACTAGAAAATGGAGATTAAATTTTTATTAACATTGTGATCCAATTAGAACTGACTATAGTGTCATGTCATGGGAATATGAGACTGCAAATCAGCAGCAGTTAGCAAATATGCTGTTTATCACTCAGAATCCTGTCCACTTTATGTTAGCTACAGTCCTTAGACAACCATAACAAATGAGCTACTAAAGCCCGGTTCATACTCGTCCTTGTCCTTGTCCCTCTCAGTTTGTCCTTAAGCAGTCGTAAGAAAACTACGTAGTCAAATGAGCCAATTTTTTGCACGATTGAAGCTGGGGTCAGGTCGGGTTCGTACGCAAAAATTTAGATGAAACAATTCAGTCAAAGCTGCACAATAGCTGACCGAAAATTGTCCTTGTCCCTGTCCTTGTGCCCTTAAGGACAAGTATGAACCGGGCTTTAGACTAAAGCCCGGTTCATACTTGTCCTTAAGGACACAGGGACAGGGACAAGGACAATTTTCGGTCAGCTACTGTGAACAATTGACACAAGTGTTTCGGCTAATTTTTTGAATACGATCTGCAAGTGACCCCAGCAGTACTCATGCGAAAAGTTGGCTTATTTGGCCATGCAGTTTTCTTGGAATCGCTTAAGGACAAAACGATAGGGACAAGGATAAGGACGAGTATGAACCGGGCTTATACCTTCAACATTCTACCAAAAATATTAAAAATAAGCAGTAAGAAACATTAATGTTGCTTAGTAACAGAAACATTTAAAAAACAATTTCGGTCTCATTCAAAAATGACTACTTCATCATCTTCCCTTTACGTATACGTACCGACTGTTCCAAATCAAAACCAATCAGTATACACTATACAATATGAATACATATACATTATTTTGACTGCAACTACCCGGGACCTAAAATGACCCATATTTGGCGTCTGTAATCTATTCATTGAATAATAACACTTTTATTCATATTCTTATCAGAAACACAGATAATGAGATGACCACTCGTGCGTGCACAAATCAAAGGAAAGGCAGGTGTCCCCAGAGGTCACTTTGGCGTTTTGTACAATACGACTAGTGGCTTGTGTCAAAACTATGAATTATAGATTAGGGCACGCTTGCATATTTGGTAAAACTACCGAAGTAGACCCTTGCTGAAGTGCTGTGCTCGAACAAAGACGTGAAAGTGCATTTGATCAAATTTTATTAAAAAGTAAAAATTGTAATTTTGAAGTCTTTTAGCGACCCAGACTTCCTTGATCAAATACAAAAAAAATAAATACTTTAAATTTCTTCACATTTTCCTAAAAACGTTCCCTAGTTCCCTACCAATACTCGCCTTGCATTAGACATTTTTTCAAATATTCTATGAGAATACGTTGGCTTGTTTGCAACTCTACATAAATTAAAACCTACTACCCAATCTTGGGAAGGCCTAATGAATCCCAAAAATACACTAAGCCTACCAGTGCAATGCCAGCTATTGTAACCCTTTTGTTTTGATTAACTACCTTGTAATTTGAGCCACTGAATAAGCTCCGTATTGCAAATTAAAAACCATTACAGAACAAGCTCATACAAAGCCGTTCTCAGATGAGCTCAGCTAATGTGCTTAATTTAGTCAGTCAATGAAACTAGACACGCCAAGCTTAGGGGTTTGTTTTGAAATAAGCTAAGGACCAAGGTGGTCATAATTGGCCAAGCCTCTTTGTATAGGAGTGGCCTATGTATAGCGCTTATGTGTACTATCTTACCCACAATCAGGGGTGGACGCGGGTCAGAATTTTCGACCCGCGACCCAACCCAACCCGCGGCTCGACACTAGTAGGTAACCCGTGACCCAACCCGCGCCGTAAAACCCGACCCGCGACCCACTTTGACCCACCACTCTATGAAGGCGTAGACAGGATTTTGAAATGGGGGGTCGCACCTTGTCTACTTTTTTGTTCACTTGCTTAAACTCACTATTGCGGGGTCTGAGGGCGTCAGCACTTATTGGCAAATTGGCTTACATAACAAAATGAAAATTTGGTCATTTAAATAATCTGGGTGCGCCAGCCCCCAGAAAAAAATTTAGGTTTTTTCAATTTTTGGACAAATTTGGTCAACTGGAGACGTATAAAAAATGTTTCCGACAGGAAAATTAAAAACAAAAGATGGGAACTTCATATCAGACTGTATATTACACAAGTAAATGCAGCATAATGTACTCTTGTAGACATGCATATTATATAGGCTTTGACGAAAGTTGATAACAAGAAATAGTAAGTCACAGAGTTTGTAGGGGTCTGTGGGCGGCAGCCCCCAGGAAAAAACTTTGAGATTTTTTTAATTTTTATGCCAAATTTGGTCAATTGGAGATATCAGAAATTTTTTTTGGCCGGGCTATAAAAAGCAAAGACCTTGGTAGTTTTTTCAGTTTTCGCGGGTCAGAAAAATTTTTTTCGACCCGCGCAGCCTGCAGTGGGTACCCAGCGGGTCGACCCACGGCTCAAATTTTCCGACCCAACCCAACCCAAACCGCGGGTACCCACGACCCGCGTCCACCCCTGCCCACAATAGGATAGAGATACTGAGTCCTGATCTTAAACTTATTGTAACATAATGAGTTAAGTGACGGGGCTAGCACACCAAGAAAAAACTGTGCTGCTAATCTACTAACTGCTACACTCACTGGGGACTACGTACAGGATTCAAAATTGCGCACCTGTTGACCAAAGTTTATGTCTCGGGAAAATTTAAAAAAATAAAGATAATACTATTTTGTAACTTCAATTTCAAATGGGCGAAGTATAAAAGTAAGACCACCGATTTAGTAGCTTAGGAATAATATTGTGAAGAGATTCTTCGCAGAATTACATATAGATTGGTAATTCGAAAATATCTGGTTCACTCCCTTTACTTCACAACCTGTTTTCTAACACATTCAATAAGCCTGCGCTTAAAAAATAGCCGCGATTTTTCACACAAGCTATATGTCCACCTTGGCACAATTTCGAAAAATGTTACAACTAGTGATGTGTATCGGATCGGATCGGTTCGAAATTTTGATGCCGATCCGATCCGGATGCTTGAATGGCGATTCGATCCGATCCGATCCAGGCCCGGACCGGCCGATCCGATCCGATTCAAAATTGCCTAACCTCGATGAAAGCTAAAAAATCGTAGAAATATTGTTAAGTATATATATATATATATATATATATATATATATATATATATATATATATATATATATATATATAACTTTTTATGTATAATGAGTATATTGCTATAAAAATTTAATGAGTTTGTATATAGATGATAAGATGGCATTTTTGCAATGGCAGCTAATTAATTAGACAATCCCACGACCAAATATTTTGATTAATTGGAAATGGAACTGTCTTGAAAATTTTGGGCCACTACCTCAGGTCGTGGATAACAACGGGTTGGGTTGGGTTGGACCGGAAAATTTGAGTCGTAGGTCAACCCTTGGGTACCCACTTTAGGCTGCTCGGGTCGCTGCATTTTGTCAAACCGGCGAATTCGGAAAACTTTTTCACGTATTCAATCCAATCTGGGTACATAAATTTGGGTACCATGCGGTTAAAGTAGGTAGCATTGTGAACAATGTACAGCTACACACTTGTGCAGGGGTATCAGCTAAAAACGATCGATCATCAGGTACGGTATCTTAAAATGGTGGGTCAAGTTGGTCGTGGGTCGATTTTGACGGCGCGAGTTTGATCGTGTGTTATCTACAAGTGTCAAACCGCGAGTTTGATTGGGTCGCGGGTCGAAAATTTTGATCCGCGTCGATTCTGCCTGCAACAAACGATGCCCAACTCTTGTGTTAACGAAAACAATGTTGCAAGATTTAGTATGTGTCTTCACGCAACTTCAATGATTAGATACATTTCCTCCACTGATGTATGCATAAAATGAACGCTTCCGCTTTTATAAAACCAATATTTCGATAATGCGAGTAGTAGTTATACTTGTGCGATTGATTGATCGCTCAAAAAGTTTTTGAAATTGACAGATTTTTGTCAAATTTTACGAAATTGTGTGGTCAAGACTCAAAATTTATACTACCGATCCGGATCGCCGATCCGATCCGGCAAATTCAGCGATCCGATCCGATCCGACCCCCTGATCGTCGATCCGATCCGATCCGGCGATCCGTTCCACATCACTAGTTAAAACTATAAAAACCTATATATGAAAATTACTAAAACACACATAAAGAATTTACCTATTCAGATCGAGTGACATGGCCGACTCCAAAGAGACACTTGACGGCGGCCTCTGCAAATTTTGTGACTTGGGCAAAGTAGTGGGACACGGTGGTTGTCTACTAAGCTTGTCAAATTGACCCCGTTTGCCCACTTGTCCGTAAGCAGGCGAAATGGGTGCAGCTCTAACAGCTGTGTTGTCAAGTCGCAGTTTGGTAGCCACTTGCAAAACTTGAGAGTTGCTCGAGATCGGAATAGTGGTGATTTTTCGACCTGGGCTTAGACAGTTAGGTCGAACGGGGGTCGAGGGATCGGGTACCGTCACGTTGATGGACGGTAGGGGTCTTCTACGAAAAGGAATTTCGGAATACAGCTCGTCAAGTCCAGGGCTATTAGTATTCTCGGATTTCTGCGGGACTGCCCGTCTTCTGGGTAAACGAAGACTCATGGAGCGTTTCAGAAATCGTTTAAGGGTTGTTCCGGAATTTTTGGATACTTCCGCAGGAAATCCGGAAGCGTACTTGGGCAGTTCCGGATGGCTCAGTTCACTGGCAGTCACAGAATTGCTTCTGGAAGCTTCATAATGGTGATCCTCGGGTACCAGACCGCTTTCTAGGGAACCGCCAGGAGTGCTAGGCTCAGAGTGAGTTTTTCTACTTCTCACAAAATTAGCATAAGTGTGCTCTTGCTCGGTGGGGGTCCGTGCCAAGGTGGGAGATCGCCTTAGTCGAGTTGATCGTCTCAGAGATGCAAACTGTTCACGCACGACACTAAGCACTCCCCCCTTACGATGACTACTGTCCGCTTTGGCATTATGACTGTCCGTAGGTGGGAAATCGTACAAACTGTGACCCCCTTGGTTTCGTGGGGCCTGAGGGACCGTTTCATAAACGGGTATATCCATCATGCCCCCTATGGTACGTCTACGCACGAGTCTGCGCGAGGGTCTAGTTTTGGGTTTATCCGAAATCACGTTCGCAGCCCCCTCCGGTACATACGAACGACGTTGGGCAGTCAGCCTTCTAATCGATTTTCTGGACGTGTCAACTTGCACCACAGTGGCATAGACGGCCCCACTATCAGCCAGAATGTGTGGCACGGCGGATTCAGAGGGCTCTAACCGATGGCGTTTCATGGTTTCCTGTGACTGCGACTGATCTTGCGAGCTGCTCAGTTCGGAGATTAAATTCTGAAAATAACAAATAACAATTTAGCATAAATAATTTTTTTTAAAAAGTTTGAAACTTGGTTATCATCTATCATAAAACAGTAAATTTAGTTGCTTAAATCTTATGCACACTAAAAAGTCAGATTTCCACCAGAAATAAAAAAGGGGTATGTAATGTATTTATTTGTGGCATTTCATAAAGAAGCTTAGCGATTATATATATACTTCTTGTACGACAATATTTATGAGTATGTATCTGCGAATAAATGTACATACTCAACGCCAAGCATTGGCATTAGAAATTAGCTTAGATAGGAACAAATATATATATAGATATCAACAATAAATTAGAACGTTAGAATAAGTTTGCTAACAACAATAATCATTCAATTAAGACTAATCAGAAAATCTGCTCATAAATAGCACTTCAAAAATGTTTAACAAGAATTAACAACGGTTTAAATGCACATAAAATGGGGCAATCTAAATACCGCTGTTTACGAATATATCATTGTCTAAAAAAACTATCCACAGGTGTTACATATTTTGTAGTTCAAACTCAGCCATTTTAAAAATTTGAAAAATGTCCGACCCCAAGTTATATGTCCTACCAGTGCAAAAAAACTACTGCTAAAATTGGCTCATTACTCTATATTTTGCACAGCAAGAGACTTAATTTAACACCACACAAAATATAGTTATTTTTTCGCAAAAAAAAGTAGCCGTCAGAAATAACAGATGATTTTTAGGCCTTGCAGACTGTTTTTTATCTACTAAATCCTGTCTTTTTAACATGAATTAAAGTACTTAATTTCAAGTATAGTCACGCCAGGCCGGCTACTAGGTATTTAAACGAGGTACATTTCTGCTCGCGAGAAACTTTTGTAAAACGATATGAGTGTCCCGAAGCGTTAAAGTGAAAAGTCAAACTCTGTCGAAGCCCCTTGTGAATTTAAGTGGAAACGTAATGTTAATGTCACCGTTAGCTTGTTAAAGTAAACACTACCACTGCATTCCGAAGCTGTAGCTGGCTTACAAGTCTTTCTTTTGGGAGGGAAATAAAAACTTAACGAACAGAAGCGATTACTATTTTTACTTTAAAAGTTTTCCGTTGTAGATCTTCAGCTTAAAATTATATACAACTACCATTGTAGTAAATGAAAAGAATTAAATAAGCTTACATTGTGTTTCTTTCTACATAAATGACAAGAGTATATAACTGAAAAAACTGTTTGAAAAAACTTTACATGTTTTCATGTAAAAATTGACTGCCCCCGTCGCCTAGATATTTAAACATCAGCTTACAAATAACCTGTACTGAATATTTACCAAAGTTACTGAAGTGTTGTGCGACAAAAAACTTTGTTGACATTTTTTTGCCTTCCTCCGCTCGGCTCTAACTGTGTGACTTTTCTCAAGTTTCCAAAGGAGAATAATGTTTCTGCCTGGTACAAAATTTAATGGAAAATTTGTCTGGTAACACTCGGAAAATATCCAGGCGTAAAAACTGAAAAAAACATTTTTTGTGTTTGTGAAACAGGGAAAAATCTTTTAATTAATTTGCTTTTGGTCTTAACTCTTAAGAAGGGAGTGGATAGAATTGAAAGAAAATCTTTTGTGGGTTAACCAAACCAAACCAAACCCAAACCCTAACCAAACCCTAACCCCATTTGTGCTATAAGGAGGCTCATCCGTCAGTACTCGCTGTTCAATAACGTCTCAAAAAAATTTTAATAAAAAAATCTAAAATATATATAATAACTTTTTTGAACTATTGGAACTAAATACTGATTACGCAGTGACAATCTATGGTCTGTTGAAAAGCAAAAATGGATTAAATTAAACCCATTAACCCAATTTGTATTCATAAACATGATTACAGGAAAAGAAGCTAGCAAAAATAATCCGGTTTTAAAAAGTAAATAGTTGTACAAAATTTGATGAAACGCGAAAGTATAAAAGTACTATTTTTGGTGTTTTTGAGAGAAAAACACAGAGACTCGTAGAGAATCAATGTGGAAACGTGTTCTTCTTATAACAATATTATTCGAAATAATATCTACTTGTTTTACAAAATATAGAATATTATAAGTTATGGTTACTAACTTTAAAAAATATATTATACTCTTTTTTGCCATATTTTTGAATTTAGTAAAAAGTTATTGTTAAAATTTACAAAGACTGCGGCAAAACCAATAAAACAAAATCTACTCAAAAGTCATAAATGACAAAGCTTACATGACTAGAAGAACTAGAGGGTCTGGATTCGGGACTGGTGAGGGGCGTGACTCCAAGGGGTTCCGTCTGGGTGCCTTCTTCTTCCTTCAGTGGGGATTCCACCATTCTTTTCTGAATATCATTATAAATTCGCACAATCTGCGGTGGTCTGGTTTCGGGCAAAAATAGCCCGGTTTGTCTGGGCGCGGGCGCCGTGCAGCCGTAGTGACTGATGACTCCGGAGTAAAGCTCAAATGAGGGCGACACTGAAATTAATCAAACGGGCAATGATTTAAGGGTGGTGACACCCCCTATGTTGGGGGGGGGGGGTGAAGTGTTTAAGGGGTATATAGTCTAGTACCCAGCAGGGGGTTCAAGATTACTTTTTAGAGCCATAGTACTTCTTTGCCAAATATAAGGCTAAAGTCTGCATATGCTTTGTTCGAGTTTTAGAATTAATTAAATAATATAAAATTTCGCTCAAGAATAAAACAGTTTATACACAGATACGCGTATATGTAAATAGCGATGCTAAAACACATAAATCAAAATCAAATTTATATTGTATAATACATATCTAACACAGTAATCAGAAAATAAAATCAAATTTAAACATCCACATTGTGTCAATTTTCTATTCAAATCCTAAGGTCATTTTGAGGTGAAGAGTTATGCATTAAAATGTGACGAATGACCGTGGTAAAGATTGAAAACAAGAAAATGATAAATTGATAAAATTAAACTGGCAAATGTTCGCTCATTAATTATGGATTAATTTTTGACTAGACAAAAACTGCGGAACTTTCTATTAGATAGTTTAAACTTTTAAAGTTTTCTAAACTATAAAATTCTGTCTTAATCATAGATGCACATAGGGGGTGGCCCCACCCCCCCCCCCCCCCCCCTGGGGGTCGGCACCCCCCTCCCCCCCCCTCACGACACCCCCCACCCCCCCCCCCCCCCCCCTCAACCCCCCACCCCTCCTCTGATGGCCAAGAAAGTGCCCCAAAAATGCGTAAAAAGTTGAAAAATTGCAAAAAATTTTCGCCCGTGGCGAAAAAAAAGTACCCCCCAAAAAATGAGTTAAAAATCGAAAAAATTTGAAAAAAAATTTTCGGCTGTCGCCGAAAAATGAGCCAAAACTATATAGGGACCACCCCCCCCCCCCCCTTAGACAGGGTCCGGCCCCCCCCCCCCCGCCGATTCACCCCGTGCATCTCTGGTCTCAATGATAGCTAATAAAAAATGTGTATATATATATATATATATATATATATATATATATATATATATATATATATATATATATATATATATATATATATATATATATCCTGTTTTGTGGTGAACTTCTGGAATAGATTGATCGGATCAGATGAAGCAACATGATTTCGTCTAACTAATGTAAAACCTCGTACTTGCGCACAAAAGTTTGTCAGTTCCTCAGCCTTGAGTTGAGTTACAAAACGAAACAAAACAATTCTTTATTTTAACATACTCTGTTTAATCCAATTTAGGTAATGGTCCTTGGAAGCAGATTAGCTAAGTTTTCTTTTAAATTTCAATTAACTAAACGGTTTTATGATAATACATTCATACTTAAAACCTGCAGTAATTAATTACTTAGGTAACAAAATACGATGAAATCGAATCAATGAGCCAGTTTATGGCAAAGATAATCAATCAACTGCACTACGGCGGTGTATACTAAAATCATATATATATACTCACAATTACAATACATCCTAAACTTACCGAGTTTCATTTTTTTGGCATTGAGTTTCCGAGCAATTCGACCAAATCTCCCGATATTTTCCTGCAAACAGTCCATTCTCTTGGCTGTTTCATGAACGTCCGTTTTTAGAGCGGTGAAAATTTCAGCAGCCTGTTGCGTTACGCCGGCAAGCTGTTGTAACAGTTGCACAAAAGTTTTGTGTAAATCGGCAATTTGGGGCTGAGTCAGCGAAGGGGGAATGGCGGTGCAATTTTCGGGGGGCAGGGGGCAAAGCCATAAGTCCAGGCTTGTCGCGGGGGGCGACATTTTTGTCACAAAGGATAGCCACGAATTACACACAAATCGGTTTCTTTTATTAAAATTATCTGAAAAAAATAAAAAAAATCAATGAATCATTCATTGCAATTAGTTATTATGAAACTTTATTTAGAAATAATTTTTTGCTGACAATTATCACCTACAGACGTGTTTGATTAATTGCTTTTAATTACGGGGCAGACATTTAGAAAACTCTCTGCACCCCTGACAGCGCAACTGTGGCAAAAATGAGTCTACTAAAAAACTAACAAAGTAACAGAAGAAAAATTTTCCCAAGTTAACTAAACTCGAACTGTATAGACGTATATGTATTCGAAAATCGCATACAAAATAATTGCTTTTCTCATAAAATTGTTTTTGTACGTATAATATATATACCAATATACCATAGATTAACATACGTACACAGATGTACATGGGGGTCTGGGGGGAGGTTCCGGGACAAGCCCCCCTTCAGATTTGACCAGTCGGGACAAGCCCCCCTCTCTGAAACCCCAAAATCGCTTCAGATCGCCGTAAAATGCTTCAAAAATGACCAAAAAATCGAAAAAATAGCTAAAAATATAGGAATTTCGCAAAAATTTTCCATTTTTAAAAAATTGGAAATTTTCGCGTTTTTGGGACAAAATATCGGGACAAGCCCCCCCCCTAAAATGTCAAAAATTTCGGGACAAGCCCCCCCCAAACCGAGACCCCGTGTACATGTATGCATACGTATATTATATATATATATATATACAGTGGCGTACCCAGAAAAAAATTTCGGGGGGGGAATGATTTTTCGATTTTTTGTAATGGGTTAAAATGCACTTTTTAGCAATTTTAACACTCGTAAAACGCCTTACAAACGCAAGATTACTAACACACAAGGCTGCAGGGGTCTGGGGGCGGCAGCCCCCTGAAAAAATGGGAAAAGTTTCGATTTCTTGGCCAAATTCTGTCAATTGGAGGCGTATCAGAAAGTTTTTCCGGCCAGACCATAAAAAACAAAGGACACAAGGTTGCAGGGGTCTGGGGGCGGCAGCCCCCAGAAAAAAATTGGCCAATTTTCCAATTTTTAGACCGAATTTGGTAAACTGGAGACGTATTAGAAATTTTTCCGACAAAATTTAAAATAAAAGATGCGAGTGTCATATCAGACGGTGTATTCCACAAGTAAATGTAGCATAATATACTCGTGTAGACATGCACACGCAGCATAATGTAGTTGTGTATACATGCATAGGCGTTGATGAAAGACAATAACGAGGAATAGTAAGCCACATTAGTCGCAGGGGTCTGGGGGCGGCAGCCCCCAGAAAAAGAATTTGGAGAAATTTTCGATTTTTAGGCCAAATTTAGTCCATTGGAGTCGTATCAGAAAATTTTTCCGGCCGGACCATAAAAACCAAAGGGGGGACCCTTGTGTAAAAAATCACTGGGGAAAAATTTCGAGGGGGGGGGGGCCAATTCCCCCCATTCCCCCCCCCCCTGGGTACGCCCTTATACACAAGTGTTTTTGAAGAGGGTTAGAATATGATAAAATTTTTAAAAAATGGGACCTGCGCCAAAGTTATGTCAGTAGCAGATGGATCATGGACATGACGGGTTTTGATACTTATCTACCAAAAATTTGCAAAATATCCAAGCCAAATAGTAAATAATGCAGTTAGAATATCGGCGTCGATAAAAAAAGGCAACCCTTCACATGAAGTCCGGCTGACCCAGCCCTTGGGTGCGGCGCTGGGGCCTGGTGGGATTGATTGCTGTGAGCATGTGACCCTGCTGAGCCTCTTGCTCAAGAAGAATTTATTGAGTGAATGGGAATCAAACTGTGAATAAGTGAGCAACACACGAGAAGAGAACTTATACGTAAGTACGTATATATAACGCAAAATTGACAAAAAAACTTGGAATGACATAAAATAGAAATATATACTCGAAAACAGAAAAAACGCCAAACTGCAAGTTCAGAGAAAACGCAAATTTCAACAGTTTCGCCTCACTTTAAAAAGTTGTGTCAATATTTTACCTCAAGTTTTACTTTACGAGAACTCTTATAGTAAAATAGTTGTAGTAGATATATTTATGGCTTAGACAAAAACCTATATAACCGTTCAATTGTCTACACAGAATTTTGAGAAACTGGAAGCTTCGTGACCTAAACTGAGAACGATATAAATATTACATACGGATTTCGTATTAATCCTAATTAATAAAAATATATAAGTAGAAGTGTAGAACTGTAGTAGCGGTTCCGCAGGTGAAGTTGTTATCAACAGTCTTCCCCCCTCCACCATGTTTGAGTGAAACTACAAGCATGCTAACTAGCAATTGAAAAATTACACGGTCAAACTTACACCAATAGTTTTATCAAATTTTTACTGCAAGGCAGTGACTGCTCTCATAAGTGTCTGTCACAAAATGTTATTTTTGAAACTTCTAATTTATTATATGTATATTATACATAGTTCTATGCAGCTTCTCTTGCGAACAGGAGCTAATGATAAGGAATGAATAAATGAAAATTATGTTACACATTGTTTGATGTTGTCCACTAAAACTATGCAAAACTTCGAATGCTGCTAAGGTGCTTATATAATCGTTCTGTCTGTATCCATGAAGAAAACTACTCAAGGAACGTTCGTCACGACGTCATGGAAGCTGAAACGAGGAGAATTTGAATAATTAAAAGGTATCATACTCAAAACACATTCAACTTAGGAAATCTAATTCTTGTGTGGTCGGATACAAACCTTTGGGAGTTTTGAGACTTTCAGAAATCTTCTAGTGCAAACAGAGCTTTCAGAAGACAAGGCACATATAAATTTATATATGCACGACACACGTATATACGTACGTACGCATACATTTTATTTAAAATTTAAGTGGAATTTTTAAATTTCTGTCAAATTCCAAAAACATCCAATCTTTCTGAAAACAGAAATCGGTCATGTATTTACAAGGGGGGAAAGTTACGATGTCACAATTTAATATTTCCATATAAGAAGCATTTAAGCGCTACAAAGCAAATATATTAATATACATATGTATCTGTTCAGTCATCACTTCTTCCTATTCTTACACCTAAGATATAAAAAATATGAAACAAAAACAGGGTTCCACCCTCTGTGTCAAAGTTT
>JASANF010010516.1:0-33734 GCA_030248245.1 Trissonchulus sp. WLG1_4 | reverse complement strand
TGTGAACAAGGTGACAGTGGATTTTTCCGGTGAGACTTGTAGCTGGCGTTTGTCGAAAAAGTCCATCAGAACCGGTATAAAGCTGTTTAGTCTGTCACACAGGGGATCGATTTTCGGCCCAGTAGTGAGAAGAGATGTGTCGTCCGCATATTGCACCAGCGTGATGCCTTCAGGTGGGCTAGGCATAGCCTGGAGGTAGAAATTGAAAAGGCAAGGCGAGATAACAGCACCTTGGGGAACGCCCGTTCGCACATTTCTTGCCTTGGATAGCTGGTCGCGGAAGAGAACTCTAGACTGACGGCCTCTGAGGTAACAAGAGAGCCAACGAACGACCGCCCCAGGCAGGGTGGTACCAGAGATATCTCCCAGCAGTAGTTCCAAATTAACCATGTGGAAAGCCTTGGACAGGTCAATTTGCACTAGAACTGTTCGGCCGGGTGGTTTGCGCTCGTTGAAACCGTTGGCTATGTTGCAGTTCACATCTAACAGTGCAGAGGTGGTCGAATGGTGCTTACGGAAGCCATGTTGGTTGGGGCTAGTGGGTAGGTGCAGATTCAGGATTGGTAGCAGTAGTCTTTCAAGGATTTTAATAGCAGGGCTGAGCAGAGATACCGGTCTGTAAGATTTGGCTTCTGCTGGGTCTTTGCCGGGTTTTAGCAGCGGTATGATAGTTGACTGCTTCCAGATCCGAGGGATTCTGCACTGGGCCATTGATTGGTTGAAGATGGATGTTAAATATGCAATGCCCCATGGACCAAGGTGTTTCAAGTGGATTCCAGTAATACCATCGGGTCCTTGTGCTTTCGAGGCCTTAGCTGCCGAGATAGCATCAGCTGTCCGCTAAGCTGTGAAGGTAGGTGGATCAGCTAGGCTTCGTCGTTTGATTTTGCGTGATAGCTTCCGCCAAGACTTGGACGATGTGTGTTTCACAACCGAAGTGAATTGCTTGTTGAAGCGGTAGCTAACTGTCTGACTACTGGATATGGGTCTACCATCGAACTTTATACTCTGGTTGGGTGGGGCGGCTGGGCCCCGGTCGAGTGACTTGATAGTTTGCCACAGCAGAGTAGAATTAGTCTTGTGGTCGAATTTTGATAGCTTCTCTTTCCTGTTTGTCCGTTTGTATTCAGCTACCATTCGTGATATTTCAGCATTAAGGTCATGTATGCGCGGGGAGAGTGGATTGGAAGCGCGTAGTTGATCGCGTTCATTAGCCAGTCTACAGGCCGCGCTGGGAAAGTTAGGCTTGATTTTGTTGATTCGACCCATGGGAATGTGATGTTTTGAAGCTGTGGAGAGAATCCGAAGGAAACAGCGTTCGCCAGCGATAGGATCAGTGACGGGCAAGGTGTTCTCGAAAGCTTTTTCGGTTTCTTCTCTCCGGGTCAACATGGAGCCGCCTTTCCGTGGTCAAACCATCCGTCCCCCCCAGGAGACGGTCAAAGGGCTCTACCTCATCTCCCCCAGATTCTACCCCCTCATCCGTTGCAATTTTGGTCAATTGGGGACGTGCAGGAAAATTTTTTCAGTGGTGTCATAAAACCAAAGGGGGACCACAGGAAAAAAAGTGAAAAAAGGGGGGGGGCTGAAATCGCGAAGGGCGGCTAAAATCGCGAAGGGGGGGCTGAAATCGCGAAGGGGGGGCTAAAATCGCGAAGGGGGGGGCTGATGTCCCCCTAGCCCCCCCCTGGGTACGCCACTGAAAACATAGATTATAGCCATTTTTGGCTTCGAACTTTGGCCTGCGTTCACTTCCAAAAACACTGAAAATGCAATTTTCAAGGGGTCATAGCTAGGGATGTTTTCAGTTAACTGCTAACTGATTCATTTTCAGTTAAAGTTAAGCAGTTACAGTTAACTGATAATAACTGATAACTGAACTGCTCTGATTTTGAAAAGCAGTTAAAAACTGATAACTTAACTGCACAATTCCTAAAAGCAGTTAACTTAACTGTAACTGAACTGCTTCGGATGTAAAAAACTGATTGAAGTCAGTTAACTGATATTCTTTTCAGTTACATGCAATAACTGAAAATCATTTTCAGTTATGCGTCGAAACATGCATAAAATCCTTTGTGGCGTTCTGCTTGTTTACTTTTTCCAATGATCTTCAAGTTTTTGTCTCTGTAGAATTGTCGCTAAAAGCATTGAAAGGACAAAACGCCAATTAAATGAATGATCAGACTTGAATTTCCAGTTTAGAACCACTTAAGGTTCTGCCTGTTATTTTATTTGATTCATTGTTTTATGTTTTATTCTATTCTGGGCATTGCTTTGCACCCATTCTTCCAAGAGTTTATGTCATTTGCAGTTGCAACTTGGCAGTTGTTACAGAAGTTTAAAGTTTTCGTTTTGAAATAAATGTTTGATCCCATGTTGACAAGAGGTTTTTTGTTTTGAGTAGATTCAAATATTAGTAATTAAATAGTTAATAATTAGAAGTTAATTAAGTTCTAATTTAGTAAAAACTACGTGAAAACTTTAGCAAATATTGGGATTAGCGGAAAAAGAAACCAGCATTTTTAAAGAAATAACTGAAAATATTTTCAGTTAAAGTTATCAGTTACAGTTAAGTTAACTTAACTGTAACTGAACTGATTAAAATTTTGCAAAATTAACTGATAACTGAACTGATCTAATTTTAACCTAATCAGTTAACTGATTAACTGAACTGATTAAGATTTCGATAACTGAAAACATCCCTAGTCTAGGGATGTTTTCAGTTATCGAAATCTTAATCAGTTCAGACCGACCGTCGTGAAGTTCGTGGCTACACCAATTATCTCTAAGCCAAAGGCATAGCGAAGTCTACTCACACTTTGTAAATAGGTTGACCGTATGTTCAAATGTTTTGAATAGAAAGACAATAGAACTAGTTTTAGAGCTTATTCACATTTGTAACACATACTTCACAATTGCATGTAACTGAAAAGAATATCAGTTAACTGACTTCAATCAGTTTTTTACATCCGAAGCAGTTCAGTTACAGTTAAGTTAACTGCTTTTAGGAATTGTGCAGTTAAGTTATCAGTTTTTAACTGCTTTTCAAAATCAGAGCAGTTCAGTTATCAGTTATTATCAGTTAACTGTAACTGCTTAACTTTAACTGAAAATGAATCAGTTAGCAGTTAACTGAAAACATCCCTACCCTAGTCATAGCTCAGAAAATCCAAATTTATGGATAGGGGTTCTATTACAAAAATGCTTCCCTCAAGGTGCTCTACTCCAAAAAATAGGTCCACTATCCCCCCCCCCAACTGCACTTGATCCGAAATTTGTCTGAAATTCCTCTGAAAGTCTGTAAAATGTCTCTGAATGAATTTACAGAAAATTCAGATCCCTAGTTTTCCTGTGATAACTGTTCTTTAGAATTGCTTTTTCAATGCAAACATTTCAAAATTCCAAAAAAGCTCCAGCTTCTGGGGGGCTGCCGCCCCCAGACCCCTGCAAGCACTATATTTTAAGGCCTTGTTGCTGACTAAAAAGCTAAACCCTCTGCAGACTGCCGCGTCTGTTGCGCCCGCGTTCACAGGGAGAACATATTTTTTTAAAGCGGCTTTTTAACGCCATATTAACGACTGAAAAAACGCCTATTTTAATTAGACGAAAAATAAATAGGCGAAAAATAAACGGCGCAAGAATCGTCGTTAAAAAGACAAAAACTGTCGTTTAATAGTTGAAAAATAGTCGTCTACAGCACAGGAGAACCACACATTTAAAAAACATGTTAAGATCATGTTAATTGGATTTGATTTAAGGTGGTAGTGTCGCCAAATCAGTTTTGCTCATAGGCTGCAAAATGAGAACTTTTTGCTTTGAAATTGTACGTTCACTGAGAACTAGTGAAATGCCATATGGTGTCAAATACATACTGCCAGACACTAGACTACCAATATTTTTAACCAATCAACATTTGTGAGCCAGACATTACACAATAGAGACATAAAAGTTCAAAAAATCAAGCCAGATATCAGATTGGCCAGCTTGTGAAGTACATGTAATGTTTTGACGCACAATTTTTTGCCACAAATAAGAAAAATTAAAAATAAAGGTTCGTTTTTCTTTTGATTTCAAAATAAGTGTCTAAATTTTTCAGAATTTATCATTATTGCTGTGAGCACTTTACAGGTTACGCACAGTTTCACAGTTCCAACAGCCATTACTCCACAACCACTGAAGCAATTTGCACTAAATTTTGTGTGCATAAACTAGATTATATGTGCTTTTACTTTTTGTAAAGAATCTAAACAAAAAGTCTTTTAATTCTGACGAAATTATCGAATGTGAATAGGTTTTCAAAACGTCATTTTTCCGACTTTGCGACTTCACTGCTAACTGTATGCTGCATCAATTTTTCTCAAACTGGGCAAAAATGTTCGCCTTAAAACATATTTTTAGAATATATAAAGAACAATGACCTATCTTTCACTGAAAAAGTTTTGTAGTCGCGCAAAATTGACTGCTTTCGCGACACTACCCCCTTAAGGGGGTAGTGTCGCGAAAGCAGTCGATTTTGCGCGACTGTAAAACTTGTTCAGTAAAATGTTAGAAATTGTTCTTTCTATATTTTAAAAATCTACCAAAAGGCAAATTATTTTGCCAAGTTTCAGCAAAATTGGTGCAGCATATAGTTTGCAATAATGTCTCAAAGTCGGAAAAATGACGAAAAAAAACCTATCCACATTCCATTTTTTAGTCACATTTATCAATTTTTCTGTTTAGTTTTTTTATACAAAATAATAGCACATATGTTGTAGTTTATGCACACAAAATTTAGTGCAGATTACTGTAGCGGCTGTGGAGTAATACTAGTTTGAACTGTGAAGGTGTACTTAAACTGCCGCCAACTTATGGCATTTAGAAGATAACACATAAAATATAACAATAACAACAATCGACGCTACTGAAAAACTCCCCGGAAAATTTTTTGGCACTTTTCCGTTTTGTCACGCTCGCTACCCCCCCCCCCGTCAGCACCCCCTTTGGAAATTTGGAAATTCCTGCATCCGCTCCTGCCATGAAGCTAGTTTTGTTTTATCCAAGTCACATTTCCTAATTATTGGTCATATTTAAGGAAAAGCAAATCGTTTTTTATTGTTTTAGTACCTGTCTTACATGAAACGGGTTCCAAAATTTTAGGGCTCACTGCGGCAAAATTTGGGTAATTTTGAGGATCCTTTTCCGCCTTATCGACCGATATACATTAAAAATGTTCATATTATAATGAAATTTGTGTAAAATTAAGATGAAAACTCCCTTTTGCTCAATTTTTTAGAACCTTCCCCCCGCGCCCTCCATTGCATGTATGGAACCTGTTAAAAACTTCAGAAAAAGTATGTGTATAGAACATTTGTACATCCGCTCGGACGTCTGAATTCGACACCCGCAAAGTAACATTCTTGTAATTTCTAGTAAAAATTGAAGCTGGAATTCGGCCACCTCTTCTTAGGTTCAGTTTCATTATAATGATTTCAGGATCAAGTGCAGTTGGGGGGGGGGGAAATAGTGGACCTATTTTTGGAGTAGAGCACCTTGAGGGAAGCAATTTTTGTAATAGAACCCCTATCCACAAATTTGGATTTTCTGAGCTATGACCCCTCAAAAATTGCATTTTCAGTGTTTTTGGAAGTGAACGTAGGCTAAAGTTCGAAGCCAAAATTGGCTATAATCTTTGTTTTTGGATAGTTTTGAGTGCGTTATGATGTTTTAAGGCATCGTCTAGGCTTAGTTGGCAGGATTCTCTAGGCTAAGCTGGCAGGATTTTCTCTGAAAATTTCGATTTTTTATTGCCTAAGCCTGAGCCTAAGCCTAAGCCTGAAACTAAGCCTAAGCCTAAGCCTGATACTAAGCCTAAGCGTAAGCCCCATACTAAGCCTAAGCCCTAAGCCTAAGCCTAAGCCCAAGCCTGAATTAAGGCCAAGTTTGAATTTGGTCAAAAATTGGACGTTTCTGGCGAATTCGGCCAATTTTTCGGCAGGAACCCGGTCAAAGAGCCTTTGTTTTGATTCTAAAATATTGTAAACAATAATCTGACACCATTTAGACACGATTAGAACAGAAAAAAACAAGGGCTTTGAAAAAAAATTTTTAAACGTTCCTCACTAAGGGTTCAGATTTCGGGGGGTCAGATCTCAGAAAATCCAAAAAATGAAATAGGGGTTCTTGAAGCAAAAATGCTTCCCCCAAGGTGCTCTACTCAAAAAAATAGGTCCACTATCCCCCCCCCAACTGCACTTGATCCGAAATTTGTCTGAAATTCCTCTGAAAGTCTGTAAAATGTCTCTGAATGAATTTACAGAAAATTCAGATCCCTAGTTTTCCTGTGATAACTGTTCTTTAGAATTGCTTTTTCAATGCAAACATTTCAAAATTCCAAAAAAGCTCCAGCTTCTGGGGGGCTGCCGCCCCCAGACCCCTGCAAGCACTATATTTTAAGGCCTTGTTGCTGACTAAAAAGCTAAACCCTCTGCAGACTGCCGCGTCTGTTGCGCCCGCGTTCACAGGGAGAACATCTTTTTTTAAAGCGGCTTTTTAACGCCATATTAACGACTGAAAAAACGCCTATTTTAATTAGATGAAAAATAAATAGGCGAAAAATAAACGGCGCAAGAATCGTCGTTAAAAAGACAAAAACTGTCGTTTAATAGTTGAAAAATAGTCGTCTACAGCACAGGAGAACCACACATTTAAAAAACATGTTAAGATCATGTTAATTGGATTTGATTTAAGGGGGTAGTGTCGCGAAAGCAGTCGATTTTGCGCGACTGTAAAACTTGTTCAGTAAAATGTTAGAAATTGTTCTTTCTATATTTTAAAAATCTACCAAAAGGCAAATTATTTTGCCAAGTTTCAGCAAAATTGGTGCAGCATATAGTTTGCAATAATGTCTCAAAGTCGGAAAAATGACGAAAAAAAACCTATCCACATTCCATTTTTTAGTCACATTTATCAATTTTTCTGTTTAGTTTTTTTACACAGAATAATAGCACATATGTTGTAGTTTATGCACACAAAATTTAGTGCAGATTACTGTAGCGGCTGTGGAGTAATACTAGTTTGAACTGTGAAGGTGTACTTAATTTGTTTTTTTTTTTTTTTTTTTTTTTTTTTTTACTGTAAAATAGTAACAGCAATAATGATAAATTGTGGAAAATCTAGACGCTTATTTTCAAATCAGAAGAAAATCGAACCTTCAATTTGCTTTTTTCTTATTTGTCGCAAAAAATTGTGCGTCCACACATGATGTGTACTTCACAAGCTGGCCAATCTGATATCTGGCTTGATTTTTCGAACTTTTATGTCCCTATTGTGTGATGTCTGGCTTACTAATGACGATTGGTCCAAGATATTTGTCAATATTGATAGTGTGATGTCTGGCAGTAATTATTTGATGCCATACAGCGTTGGACTAGCTTCTCATTGCATGTACTACTTCAAAACAAAAAGTTCTGTTTTCACAGCCTATGAGCAAAACTGCTTTCGCGACACTACCCCCTTAACATGAAATAAATTAACATGTGTGAAAAACCTGTTAAAAATATGTTAAAATGTTAACATAAATTCAAGGAGCAGGAGTCTAAATTTCGACTGAAGTTAGTCTAATTTCGGCCTATTTCAAGAATAGTCGAAAATTTAGACGCCTTAATTTCGTCTAATTGTCGCCTTTTTAAAAGTCGTCAAAAATTAGACGCCCTATTTTCGTCTAATTTTCGCCTTTTTAAAAAATAGTCGAAAATTAGACGCCTTCTTTTCGACTAAAAAGTAGTCGAAATTTAGATTTTGGTTTTCCTGTGGTTTCACTATCCCCCCACCCCCGGTCGTCGACCATCAGTTAAGCCCACCCCTTCGCGAAATCCTGGGTACTCTACTGCTCTGGGTACGCCACTACATACTAAAATAAATACGCTTTAGAAAAATTTTGGTTGAACCCCCCCCCCTTTTGAGAATCCTGGGTACGCTTCTGCCGCCAACTTATGGCATTTAGAAGATAACACATAAAATATAACAATAACAACAATCGACGCTACTGAAAAACTCCCCGGAAAATTTTTTGGCACTTTTCCGTTTTGTCACGCTCGCTACCCCCCCGTCAGCACCCCCTTTGGAAATTTGGAAATTCCTGGATCCGCTCCTGCCATGAAGCTAGTTTTGTTTTATCCAAGTCACATTTCCTAATTATTGGTCATATTTAAGGAAAAGCAAATCGTTTTTTATTGTTTTAGTACCTGTCTTACATGAAACGGGTTCCAAAATTTTAGGGCTCACTGCGGCAAAATTTGGGTAATTTTGAGGATCCTTTTCCGCCTTATCGACCGATATACATTAAAAATGTTCATATAATGAAATTTGTGTAAAATTAAGATGAAAACTCCCTTTTGCTCAATTTTTTAGAACCTTCCCCCCGCGCCCTCCATTGCATGTATGGAACCTGTTAAAAACTTCAGAAAAAGTATGTGTATAGAACATTTGTACATCCGCTCGGACGTCTGAATTCGACACCCGCAAAGTAACATTCTTGTAATTTCTAGTAAAAATTGAAGCTGGAATTCGGCCACCTCTTCTTAGGTTCAGTTTCATTATAATGATTTCAGGATCAAGTGCAGTTGGGGGGGGGGAATAGTGGACCTATTTTTTGGAGTAGAGCACCTTGAGGGAAGCAATTTTTGTAATAGAACCCCTATCCACAAATTTGGATTTTCTGAGCTATGACCCCTCAAAAATTGCATTTTCAGTGTTTTTGGAAGTGAACGTAGGCTAAAGTTCGAAGCCAAAATTGGCTATAATCTTTGTTTTTGGATAGTTTTGAGTGCGTTATGATGTTTTAAGGCATCGTCTAGGCTTAGTTGGCAGGATTCTCTAGGCTAAGCTGGCAGGATTTTCTCTGAAAATTTCGATTTTTTATTGCCTAAGCCTGAGCCTAAGCCTAAGCCTGAAACTAAGCCTAAGCCTAAGCCTGATACTAAGCCTAAGCGTAAGCCCCATACTAAGCCTAAGCCCTAAGCCTAAGCCCAAGCCTGAATTAAGGCCAAGTTTGAATTTGGTCAAAAATTGGACGTTTCTGGCGAATTCGGCCAATTTGTCGGCAGGAACCCGGTCAAAGAGCCTTTGTTTTGATTCTAAAATATTGTAAACAATAATCTGACACCATTTAGACACGATTAGAACAGAAAAAAACAAGGGCTTTGAAAAAAAATTTTAAAACGTTCCTCACTAAGGGTTCAGATTTCGGGGGGTCAGATCTCAGAAAATCCAAAAAATGAAATAGGGGTTCTTGAAGCAAAAATGCTTCCCCCAAGGTGCTCTACTCAAAAAAACAGGTCCACTATTTTTCCCCCTCCCCAACTGCATTTAACCCTGATTTCAGATTCAGGATGCTTTAGTCGCGTGTGTTGAAGCTATGCTGCGATGCCTACTCAAGTTTCGAGCCCTGTTTTATTTTGTGGGTCTGGTGGTTTTTGTGATTGTTATCACGCGGTTGACATTGATTTCAATTTGTCATCGTCTGCATCTGCGTTACGGTTTGGAGTGTCGTTATAAAGGAAATGCACACGACTACAACCTTTCCGAGTTTCAGGTTAGTTTGTTTTAAATGTTAGAGAAGGATATCATAGATAACACTGATCTAATTCAAGACTAGTCCCCAACACAGATGGAGGGTTGGTCTGACTGAGTCACTGCCCCCTTCCGAATCGGCAACCACAGGTTGCCTTAAATCTAAGGAAAAGGGATATGAAAATGGGCAAGCTGTTAGTTACATCGTATATATATAGTAAATGGATATATAATTTTTAGTAAACTCATACTAAAAAGTCATTTTTACGATACTGATTAGAGAGTCACTATTACAGAGGGACGCTGAAGAAAAAGCTACATTGGCGGAGCAGACCCTGGCTTCAATTAAGCGAGAGTATTTTTCCACATTGTTCCGGGTACCCTCACATATCATTACGGTAAGAGAAACTTTAGACTTATCTTAAACCTGTAGGTAATGTGAACAGGGGCGTAGCCAGGGGGGGGGGAATGGGGGGAATTTTTTCTTTCCCGAATCCCCCCGAAATTTTTTCCGCCTGAAATTTTACACAAGGGTCCCCCCTTTGGTTTTTATGGTCCGGCCGAAAAAAATTTCCGATGCGTCTCCAATTGACCAAATTTGGCCGAAAAATCAAAAATTTCCCCAATTTTTTTCTGGGGGCTGCCGCCGCCCCAGACCCCTGCAACTCCTTGGCTTCGTGTTCCTTGCTTTTATCTTGCATGAAAGCATGTACGTATGTATGTAGTTCCATTATGCACTACATCAGGGTTGGCAGTCTCGGTCTCGGTCTCGGTCTCGTAAAAAACCCGAGACTAGGCTGGTCTCGGTCTCGGTCTCGGTCTCGGTTGCAAAACCGAGACCTGCCATAGGGTGGTCTCGGTATTTCAGATGAGACTTGACGTTTTTGAAATTTTCCAAAATTTTTATAATTTTTTTAGATTTTTTACAATTTAAGTTTCCAAATAGAATGCCAAGCATGAAATGGTAAAAACTGTCTGCTGCAGAAGAATGTCAGTTCGACGGCAAACTTTGGCTAATTTCAAGTTCAAACTTTGTATATCAAGCTAGAATTTTTAAAATAAAGTTTGAGCTAGAAAGGGTTGTCTGACTTAGCGATGTTGCATTTGTATGTATGTGGAACCTCGCAAACATACATGTGTTAAACAGTAAAAGTACTGCCCATCATTTACCAAAAGTTCGTAGCTGATTTGTAATTTGTGGGCTTACAACTTTACTAAGCGCGAATTGGGTTGCAGTTTAATTGAATTTCTTGAGCCCCAACCTTTAAACGCATGTCAAAACATTAAGTATCTAAAAAAACCTAGGTCACTCAAATGCTCTGGGCTATGGAGTGGGTTGGAGCATCAAACCTTCCCTCCACATAAATGTCAGTGGTAGAAACTTTTCTGGTCCCTGATGATGCCCCTTCAGTACTGTTTTGATAGTACATAGCACCACTGCACCCGCGCTGGCACCCGAGTCAGACTGCCAAGTGCCAAGGTGTTAATATATGTTTGCAATGCACTATAAAACGCCCTGTGGCATGCGAAGTGTGCGAAACTTTTAAAAATAACCAAACGTTGACAGAATAGCGGAAAAATAATCCTATGTATTGCCACAGTCAATTACTCTCATGCATCCGGTCGTTACAATGTTAAGTTTCTCGCAACTCATACACTCATACAACCTAACCTAATGGTCACTTTTTTGTAACTTAATTACCAATTTTTCACGTTTCAAAGCATTTCAAATTTTTAAAATTGAAACTTGAAAAAAGGTCCCCCAAGGGCTGGTCTCGGTCTCGTAGGTCTCGTTTCGGTGGTCTCGGTTGCCTGGTCTCGGTCTCGGTCTCGGTCTCGGTCTCGGTTGCAAACCCGAGACTTGCCAACCTGCACTACATATATATTTGTTTAATACGCTGTGTAGTGTATCGTTTTATTGTTACAAAAATAACATTTTCCAATAAATGCACAGTTTTTAATGTCAAAAAATTTCGAAAAATATGAAATTCGCTAGCTTCCGACCCCTTACCGGCCCACCATTTTTGTGACTTTCGTTATTTTTAGCTGCAAATTTACGTTCAATGCTGCTGTGGTCGAAAATTAGCTCTGTTTTTTGACCGAAAAATGCTAATATGTGTCGTTTTTTGCGTTAAAATAGCAATTAAATACATTTCAACACACTTAAAAATCTAAAAATCACCCCCCCCCCCCGAAATTTTTTGCTGGCTACGCGGTACGCCACTGATGTGAATATGCTTTCCCGTCGGAGGGGGCTGGTGCTGTTCACCGCTCCCTACTCCTGTCAACATTCGACGGGGGAATTATTTTTGCCAATAAGTCGCTACCTCTACCTTATCTTTTAATAAAAATATAGAACCCCCATCGTCAGCCATAGTCCCCAATCTGATCTCTAGCCCCCAAAATAGCTGTCGCCCCCTTTAATATAAATCTAGAGTGAAATTATTGGTGTTAGGGGTGAAATAAGTCGGAAAAAGGCATTTTTCGCATAATGATCCGGAGTCCCCCTATATACTCCAAAATTTCAGTTGAGTTTAGGCCTCAAAAGTTCAGACTGATAGAATGAGTGAGCTGGTCTTATTTTGCGAGAGTTAGTCCCAATACGACACATGTGAAAACCTATAAATACATGTTTTTACGCTGAATAAATATGCGTTTAAATTCCCATAAAATTATTAAGAGTCGTGGTAATCCAGGGTTTTTTTTCAAAACGGCCGATGCTCAATTCATGCTTATTTTCAAGTTTCGATGCTCATTTTTACGTTCAAATCTTCAAAATTTTTTAACGTGTTTGCAACTTTTTGCACTGTTGCATAGCCAAAGCAACATGTGTAGTCGTCTTTTGCTTACAAAATAGAAGTAATCAGTAAGGATCACACGGCCTGTTTCAAAAAAACTCACAGGCTCACAATTATTGTGACAAATTTGGGGCAAAATCAGGTAATTCGTAATGAAATTACATGTGTATTCGTTACGGAATCCTTGTTTTAGCACTAACAAATATCACAATTGGTGGCCTGTGAGTTTATTGACATAGGGCCCAGATGTAATACCTGGAATTGCGGGTGAGGAAGTCGTCGACAGGAAAGAAAGGGGTTTATGCGATATTTGTAAGTGCAAAATTTATGGGGATTAAGACCGGTCTGGGAATGAGCGGACCCCGGCAATATCTGGGGGTGGTCATCCGATGCAAAAGGGTGGCTACAGTGGCGTACCCAGAAAAAAAGTCGGGGGGAATAACTTCAAATTCACATTACGAAACGACCGCAAGATGACTAAATCACAAACTTGCAAGTGTCTGGGGGGCGGTAGCCCCCAGAAAAAAAAATTGAGATTTTTAAATTTTTAGGCCGAATTAGGTCGGCTGGAGACGCATCAAAAAATTTTTCCACCAGCAAAAATTTTAAAAGAAAAGATGAGAACGTTGCATCAGACAGTGTAGAACGAAGTAAATGCAGCATAATGTACTCGTGTATATATACATGCACTGACTTTGATGAAAACTATTACTAGCCAAAGCCACAGAAATGCAGGGGTCTGGCCGTCTGGGGGCGATAGACCCGAGGAAGAGATTTTGAGAATTTTTTATTTTTAGGCTAAATTTTGTCAATAGGAGACGTATCGGAAATTTTTTTCAGACGAGCAATAAAAACAAAGGGGAGAGCCTTGAATGAAAACTCTAGAAAAAAATTTCACTTTGGGTGGAGAATTCCCCCCATTCACCCCTCCTCTGGGCATGTCCTTCTGATATAAGGATACTATCTACTGGTTACATAAGCTGAAATAAACTACATAATATACAAGCATATAAGGTTATGAATAGCAATATTTAGGGTTTAGTACTTGGCGACTTGAAAACAGTTTAAAAATTAGAATACCCAAAAAATGTAAGACCGACAAAAAACTAAGGGTGGGACCCTTGTGGAAATTATGACTCGAGAAAATTTTTTCAGGAGTTTCTTAATTTCTACTCATGACGACGTTTTGGGTCAATAGCAACAATGCTCATTTGACGCTCATTTTTATTTCTCAGCGCTCATTTTTATTTTCAAATGCTCAAATGAGCACAATTTTGAGCAAAAAAACCGTGTGGTAATCTCAATATGCTTATTGTCCTGCAAGCAGCTGGTCGTAGTGAAGCTTCCAATAACTTCCGTACTATGAACCAGTTGGATATCCTTATATACTGTTTTAGACGGATGTTGTAGTGGCAGTAATCACCTCGAGGCGACTGTTCCCTGCCGGCGAGCCGGGTGGCTACTTGGCCCGAGTCCTGGCTCGATTGCTCACTTTCCCCATCAATCCCCATCGTCGCTCTGCAAATCATACGTTCTTCCCATGGCTGCCGGTGCTATGTGTTGCCGCTGACTCTTCGGGTAGTTATGTATATAATTTTATCACTAGCCATTGTAGATAAATGCAGTTGGATTGGATTAGGAACGCGGTTTTTTGCTCAGTCTTTATGAGGATTTTTTATGGTTTATCTGTATTTTTGGCAACCAAGGCGTGTATATCAAAAGCAATATGTAGAGACATGTGTATATCACTTTTCTTCCAATAGCCTGATATCGTGTCCACGTTTGATATGGACTTTACATAATATGTTACTGTAAGCTTCAAACGTGTATTGTTTCGTTACAGAACCCGGTGATTGTGGGGAGTAAAAACCACCACGTTGTTTTAATAAACATTTGTTTTGATGCGTTAAATTTATATTGTGATGATGCATTATATTATATACAAATATAAAATGTGTAAAAGGAGTAAGAAAGAGCTGCGTTTTCTCTGTGAAAGTGAAACTAAAATATATATAGCCAGTCGGGAAAAAACCTATTTTGGAAACTTTTGGTTATATCCCAAGTAATACACAAAATTGAAAGTTTCTTTTTATTTTCTTATCAAGCCTTACCATAAGCTATAAAATGCAGTATAAAACGTTTTTGTATCATTGACATCATGGCAGAAATTTTGACCTAAAGTGATGGGAAAAAAACCCACGTCAGGAAAAAAACCAATTTCATCGATCAATAAAAAAGGTCATGAGCATGCCACCGCCGATGTTGAGCATGCATGTGATAGAGTACCACCTCCTCTTTCGAACACATACACCAAAACCTTCCTACATCTCCTGGTTGGCCTACAGCAAGCCATTACGGTTGACCCCAAAATTCACATGGGGTCACTTAGTGAAAATTTTTCAAAAATCAGATTTTACTGAAATTGCACGCAGAGTTGCGTAATTGCTATAGCTGTGCTACACAGTCGTTTCCTACTAATTTCACATGGTTTAATTCAAAAAACAAGCATTTTAATAGGTTTAGCATGTAAAATGTACTGAGTCAAGGGGTACTGTGGATAGTAGGCACTACAAATCCACCACTGTGTCATAATAAGACGTTAAAACGCATTGCTTCTTGTTTAAAACACCTAAATTACATCATTTTGGGCAGTTTACGGCAAAATTTTGCGAAAAATGAGGGTATGCAAATTTTGAAGCATTATCCGAACAGGTTTCGTTGTTCGCCAAAATTCCGGGGTTGTTAGTAATTTCTCATCATATGGGCACTCAACAAGCCCAGTTTTGTGTTTCTATCACGTTTTTGCATCGAATTACACAACATGAAAAATTGTTTTTTCCCCGACGTGGGTTCTTTTTCACATGAAGTTGAGCCACTGTGGCTCAGCTGTGGTTCAGTGTGGCACTCAACATTTAGCTTAATTTGTAATAGATGGCCCACGTGGGATCGAACAGATTTCAATAACTTTGTTTAGATGAGGAATACCAATGGTTCAAAGTTGGCCAAATTTTTCAAGCTTCGTAGGTGAAAACAGTCAAAATTTCGATTCCTCATAAAAACTGTAAACATGATCAGAACCAGTTCTAAACTCGATTATGGAGTTGTTTGGAGGGTGTTTTATTGCACACACGGTGCACATTGCACGGTACCAATCGGACCACCCTAAGCCCAGAAATTGGGGTGGGTTTTTTTCCCGACAAACGGGGTGGGTTTTTTTCCCGATTGGCTATACTGGCTTATCTTTTTTCTGAATACGCGATGCTTTCGTACAGTTAGCCATTGTTATTTTCAGATCCCGCCATTCAGTCGCTGCACGGTCTACTGCCTTTTGTTCAATTGACTGGGTCTTATCACTTGGTCGACTCAAATTCCGCGTCGAGTAGCGCTCGAGTAATCCCAGCACTGGAACGGGAAAAATTAGACTATGCCGAATGCCTGGAGAAAACATTTCAGTTGATCTCAGCGCAATTTATTGTGATCTTGGAAGATGACGCGGTTCCAAATCAAGAATTTTTGCCCGATGTCGCGTTGATTATGGATCAGCTACTGGCAAGAAAGCGTCGTCAGTCTGCTCAAACAGTCATGTTTGTGAAACTATTTCATCCTGAACGATTGCGCAAAATTCCATTCTTAATTCAAATCAGTGCCATAACTTGCCTTTTTGTTTTTCTAATTGTGATAATGTACATGTTTTTCGGTGTCAAACTATTTAGTTTAGAAGCTCTTGCTACTGTTGACAATATTGCACGACATTTGCTCATTCTAGTCTTTGCTGCAAGCTTATTCAGCAGTTTGTATTTTTTGGGTCCTGAAGTTTTAGCCGCTGTACGCTACGGTTTAACAAATTCAGTGTATTTGGTTCCCAATGAGTCCTGTTGTACTCCTGGGGTTCTGTTTCCATCAGGCTTTGTGCAGAATATTGTTGGAGGCCTGAGGTCGACAGGGGCAAAAAATGGCATAGCAAAAGATCACATTCTTGATAATTTACCCCGGAAATTTGGGTTAACTAGTCTGCAAACCGATAGAAACCTTGTGAAGCACATTGGTCGGGTCAGCACTCTACATTCTAAACAAATTGATATTGTAAAACTCAATTAGTAGAATAAGGTGGGGAGGACCCCCGACATTGAGGATAGGAACGGAGGAGCGTCCCCGAAAGTTAGCCGGAGGGGCCCCCAACATTTTGACCCAGTGACAATTCTAAATACTAAATACTAGTGTCTGTATTAGTGATGTGGATCGGATCGCTGAATTTTCCTGATCGCATCGGCTTTAAAATTTTCGAACGGCGATCCGGAGCGGTAGTATAAATTTTGAGTCTCCACCACAATTCGTAATTTGACAAACTTTTGCGTAATTTCAAAAACTTTTCGAGCGATCAATGAAACACCAAGTATAACTACTACTCAAATTATCAAAATATCGGCTTTATATTAGCGGAAGTGCATAGTTTATGCATACATAAGTGGAGGGGAGGTTTCTCATCATGAAGTTGCGTGAAGACACGTGCTAAATGTGTGATATGAAATTTTTAGGAATATATCTTAATTTTCGCCTACAAAAACACAAAAATCTTGCAACATTGTTTTCGTTAACACAAGAGTTGGGCATTGTTCGTTATACAGGCAGAATCGACGCGGATCAAAATTTTACCCGGGGGTTGACCCACGGCTGAAACTTTTCGATCCAGCCCAACTCGTGGGTATTCACGACTTGCGGTAGTGACCCGAAGTTTTCAAGACATTTCCCTTTTTCATTTAATTAACATTTTTCATTGGTAGTGAGATTGCCTAACTAGCTCTCATTGCAAAAATGCCATCTTATCATATACAAACTCATTAAATTTTCAAAGCAATATACTCAATAAGTTATATATTATACTTGACAATATTTCTACAAAAAATGAGATTTTTTGCTTTTATCAAGGTTACGTAATTTTGAATCGGATCGAATCGGCCGATCCGAGCATTGGATAGGATCACCAATCAAGAATACGGATCGGATCGGCATCAAAATTTGGGACCGATCCGATCCACGTCACTGTGTGTAGAGCTACAGGGACACGACAACGACTATTATCTTTAGTTTCGACAATAACTGCACTGACCTTAGATACGAATATACAATCATGCAAAAAACGACACTACCAGAATTTAAGGACAGTGTGAGCCTGTCTTTAGAAAAAAACGCTATGCCGTTCGTAACACGCGCGTTAGCAAGAAGCCGCACACTAATTGCATTCGTTTATCGCATTTGAAGCTCTGGGTGGGCTGGCTTTTGTGTTTCACTATTTATTATAAAGCAGACGACGATTATATACTTTTCTTTATTCTTTACGACTGCGGAAGCAAAAATATTAAAGAGGTGTGGGAAAAGAACCTTGTGAATTTTGAGGGAGAAACCCTAGTGCTTCCTAATCGAACAGTTTACCTTAAGTTGCTCTTAAAGAACAAATAGTTATGTAGAAAGGGCGTCGAAAACTACTCAAGACACAACATCCTGTGAAGTTCGACGCTTTTAACTGATTTTATGATTAGAAACTTTACGTGAATAATCGAATTATTGAATACAACTTTTAATAAAGTTTAGTAATATATCGCGGCGGCGTTTTCGAAAGAATACTTGAATAGGGTTTTTGCCGCCCCGTTTAATATCATGTAGTTTCATTATAATTTAGTATATATCGCTACTTATCTTTTCACGTATTAATTATCTGTTTACAATGTTTTGAAACTGTTTAACACTGAAGTCAGTTGACTAGTGTAGGACGTCTGTGTCCACAAGGAATTTTTCGTCCTAATTTTTAAATAATTCCAAGTCTGAACAAAAATTTAACCAGTGTTTGACATAACATTTTACCACTTTTAGATTGACCTGACCTATCCAATATTTTTTAAGCGGATGTTGTAACCAAACGTATTACTAATGGACTGTAAGCTATAATATCTGTATTTTTGTCTTTGCATCTGGCTCAGCTCACCACTGTGTCAACTTAACGTAAAAATAATTTAAACTTATGATTACTGTAAATTTGTGATGCTGTTTCTGTCTGTGAGATGTTAGCAAACTTTTTCAGTGATTATATTTACTTAGTACTTATATACTTAATTTACACGTGTTCTAATTATGTTATATTATATCATGGTTCGTGTAATCGTGTGAAATGTTTTTTGTCTGCAACTTTTTGGTGATCATTTATTTACACACTAAGATTTACATACGTTGTAACTAAATATGTTATATTGTATTATACAGAATGGAATCAATCAATGATGGTGGAGTGGAATAATGGATTATTATATACATATCAACTTTTCTATGATTTTTTACGGCCAACAGTTCAATATCCCATTCAATAGTTGATACAAACTGATACAATCGTTTTTGATTGCTACTGTCATTTAAAATGACACCCAAAAGTGTAACGGGGACGTTCAGTTATTTTCCCAGTTATTTATTTAATTATATACTCAGTGAAATTAATAGGCTTAATAGTAGAAAAAATGCTATTGCAAATACACAGGTGTATTATGTAACTCTGGCCTTATATATATACTTAACGCTTTTGACTCTACTTAGTGTGTGTATTTTTGTTTGTGCCAGTTTTTCTGTAAATATATTCTATCGGGTTGTTGAGTCATAGTTTTGGAAAAATTAATTGAAAATATTCATGATTTTATTCATTGTGATAAATTGATAAGAGCCCTAAATTATGTTTTTAGCATCTTGATCTAGTCAAATGCCTTTTTTAAATTTATTCACCAGTTTAAAATTATATTTGACTCGTTATTTTTCAATCTGTTTGTTGTGTGTGTCCTATTTCAATAATTGATGCATTCTCCATTTATTTGGTATATTTTTGACCAGTAAAATTAAGTACATCAGTAGTGTTCGTCTTTATGAAACAATAGGTATTATTTTAAGAGCACGAAAAACGTTTTTGAACCTGCTTTTAGTTTCAGTAGCGTTGTAGTATATTCTCATGTATATCGTTTTATCCATCCCGTTCCTCGCGACGGGTGCCAATTGTGATCACGTGGGCAATGAAAGACTAGTCAAGTTATGCAGCAATAATGCATAACGAAGAAAAAGAGAAAACTGAAATCCTGGAATAGTGGAACGATCTTTGTAGCATTATATACCCAACCTCTGTCCTAACAAGTGAACTAGCCAAGTTGGTGCATTTACCTAGTTTTGCCTCCACTGAATATATATACTAGATCCGCTTCTGACGTAAAATTGATTAGAGATCGGCCGGGGCAGGTGGCGGGCCGCGGGCCGACCGGGCCGGGCCGAGGCTCAGTCAGACGGCCCGGCCCGGCTGCACCGCGGCCCGCTACCGGCCCGGGGCCGCGTGGCAGCGGGCCGGCCCCGGGCATACCGGGCCGGCCGGGCCGCGGGTTGGAGCTTCAGCCTCGAACCAATCAAATGAAGTTCTACAATACAGAACGGACGTCACAAACAAACCCCCGTAGAGCAACTGGTCTTCACGGCAACTAGCGAGCTTTGTCTTCACTTTAATATGTATGTATTTGACAGCAAGTGTTGTGAGCGAGAACTAAAACCAACGGCGGGTGGACTATACTTATGTATCTCAGACATAAGTTTATAATTTGACTCAAGTGCGCTGCAACAATGTGAAGATTAGTGCAGTTGAAGCATTTTGTAAACGCTTAAGCTGATACTTAAGTTATTGATTTATTTGGTGGGGTGCACCCCACCTGCATCAAAATTGATACAAGTTTCAGTATATATTTTAGCTGTCCGTTCAGCGTCTGCTTGTCATTAATTCATTCTACAGCCAGAGTGTAAGGTCCGAGAGCTCGCGCTATCTTAGCAAAGTAACAGCTGGGGAAATTACACTGCTACTTTAAGGGGCAGCTTTGTGTTTGTAATGCAAAACGTTACAGTTGTATGTAATATTATTAGTGAGCTACAGTCGTCCTTGGACTTTAGCAGTCTTTATTACTGATCAAGCCAACCAGGGCCCACCGGGCCGACCGTGCCGGTCCCGGGCCGATTCCCGTCAAACAGCGGGCCGGCTGGGACTGACCGGGCCAACCGAGCCGACCGGGCAGGCCCGGGGCCGGCCCGCTGCCACGCGGCCCGGGGTCGGTAGAGGGCCGCGGGCCGATGCCGGGTCCGGCGCGGGCCCGGGCCGGCCCGGGGCCGGCCCGGTGAAAATGGCTGCGGCCCCGGGCCGGTCCGGGGCCGACACTTGGCTTAGCGGCCGATCTCTAAAATTGATAGATCCATCCCAATCCCAAAACCAAGGCATTTAGTAGGGGTAAATTCTCAAAAAGTTTTTAAGGAATTGGTTAAACAAAAAAGCTAAAATTTGGCACCTAAATGCATCTGCTTATCTTTGAGCGGTGGGAAAATTTGATTTTGAGCAAATCGATAGTATTTAAAAATATTTGTTGAAATTTATTTTTTCGAAATAAGCCATTTTAGGTTTTTCAATAACTACATCAAACAATCGTTATTATATTCATAAAAAATGACGTTTTGCGACCGCTCGATACCGTTGATACGAGCAAAATGAGCCATTGGATGTGTACGGAGATTACACTTTTTGTATTTGAGTAGGTATATTTTTACCACGGCTAGCTAGCTATGTAGGTAGTCAGTCACTACTACAAATCCAAAAATGGCAACAAGTTGCCGTTTTTAGAAGTGATATTTCAGGAGCGCCACCATGATTCAAAATCAAATAGTTCATGGCTAACGACTACTATACTAGTACGTACGTACGTAATTTCAAGTTGTACAAAACACAAAATTTATTCAGCAATTTTCGTTTTAGCAATTACATATATACTGCTGAACTCACTCTACCGTTCCAAAACAAATGTGACCTGGTTTCATTTCTCTTGAACTAAGACGAGATGATGAACAGTTACTATCTGGACGGGCGGTTTTCTGGTCCATGCTTTGCCGTTCGGTAAAACCCATACATCACTCCCAGCACGGTAAAGGCGGCAATGGTCATGGCAGTGACGCGGACCCCTTGTTCGAACCACGTCCGAGTGACCTCGGTGGCCTCTTTTGCACCATCGGCTGCTGCATCTGTTGCACCCATCGTATATGGAACTGTGTAAGCCGTTGTGACAAGTTAATACGAATTGACTATTGGATGATGTTAGTGGAGTGATTTTACATTACTTGAATATTGTGCAAGGATGACACGGTTTCTAGTCAGTTTAGTAGTCGATCTCGTCTGTTCTGTTGAGTTTCGGCAACTGACATGGGATTAATGAGAGATATCGACTGAATTTAGATGAATTAATGTAGCGCCTAGCGCGTGTTAGTAATAGTATGTACTGCAAAGTACGTATGTTACATACAACAAACCAATGTCTTTATTATTGTTAGAGCTAGTGCTATGGAACACTGGAACAGGTGAAAACCGGTACCTAATGTAGGTACCTACCGCAACCGCAGTCGCTGATTCATTTGTTACAGTTTTAAAGCTCTAATTTTGCAACAAACACCCCACTGAGCAATAGAAATATCGTATTTAATTTGTAGCCAAACAAAGTGGCAGGTACTGAAAAGACCTAGGTATAAAAGCAGAAACGACAGAAAACCAAATTTAATTTCATTCACAGCCTAGACAAGACTACAACCGGGAGAATCTAACAGATTCGTTTATTATTTTTCGATCATGTTTACCAGACGCTTCCTGACCTTAATGTTTTGCACAGTAACTCTGTGTCAAGCTTTTAACATTGGCTACCGACAGCGCGTTACTGTAAGTGGTCAGTTGGTCTGCCAAAGGACTCCAACGCGAGCTGCAGGAGTGCATATCCAGCTGGTTGACACAGATCGATGTAAGTTGAAGACTGGAGCGCTGAACTCAATCATGGGACGTAGGTATGTTTTATGAATGGACTATTTAATAGTTAAGGTGATGATTTAATTATAATTTAATAGTAAAAAATGTAGTCTTTTTATTATCTTCTCGAGTTTCGACGTCAAGGCTGATGAAAAAAACAACTCAGTCAATCACAATCAGGGGTCGCGGATTGGTAGGTAAAGGTATTAGTAATAGGTCGTGGCCGAGCTAAACAACTGGCATATTAAAGTTGACCAATGAACCATATCTTTATGTACGTAAAATACTAATGCACACAAAGCTGCAATCGCACTTTCAGCTAAGCGTTTTGTTAGATTTACCTGCATAAAATTCCCTTACATACCTAGCGTTATTCTGCTTTTTAGTTGGTCGAGACGATAAACTGGCAGATGGTCGCTCCGGACAAGATGGCAGGTTCACAATATCGGGAGAAGGAAGAGAAGTCTCCAACATTGATCCCAAGCTGATTATCTGGCACAGTTGCGGAGACAACCGCATGCAGTCACTGCTAGGAAAACGAAAGAAGGAAATTGTCATTCCTAAACATTACATCAACAAGGGTGTGTTTGATCTAGGAGTGTTGAACCTAGAAGCACGAGAGGGCTCCAGCCAAAGTCGCGAATTTATTCATGGGTAACAATGTTGTACTAAACCAAGCTGAATAAAAGGTTGTTTCTTGTAGGTATTCTTGATAGATGACAGTGTTGAGGCTAAGCCAACAAGGTACAAACTATGTAGGTATATACCTACTACCTTTTATGCAGGCTAGACTGGGGTTTTGCGGAGACACACACCAAACCTCATACTACCATCCCGTACTGTAAACACTGCACTTCACATTTCGATATTAATTATATATTTACACAATGGGTGGATTTCACGAAGGTGGTTTTACTAAACCATTGGTTTTACGTACGTTTTGCATGATTTGCACGTAATTTCATTACGAAATATCGAAAGATTCGTTACGAATTTCATAGATTTTCTTAAACCATTGGTTTAACTCAGTTGAAATTTCAGCAAAACAGAGACCTGCTGTGCTGCAGGTTTGAAATTTCAACTGAGCTAAACCAATGATTTAAGAAAATCTACGAAATTCGTAACGAATCATTCTATATTTCGTAATGAAATCACGTGCAAATCATGCAAAACGTACGTAAAACCAATGGTTTAGTAAAACCACCTTTGTGAAATCCACCCTAGTCTTGTTTGAGGTACGTTAGTGAAGTGAATGCCAAATAGAGAAAAGCTTGCGGATCGTTTCGAAAATGGTGAATAAATGTAAACTCTGAAGGTTTCGAACTTAGATCCTATTGGTTCATTTGACTGCAAGAGTTATTTTTAGTCCGAGTAAACGGCTTGAACATTAGGTACATACATGTAGTTCGGACTGAAATGAAGCAGCAGAGTGCATTGATGACTCATTTTAACAATTAAATATTTAGTTATTGAATCGCATAGTTCGATTTATTTGATATGCCCTTCCTTATACACAAAAATTTGGGCTAGTGATACCAAGAATCTGTTATGTTAGCGTAATGCTAAGCCTAAGGGTCGATTCATTCTTGCAGCCGTATGTCCGTTCAGCAGGCAAAATTACGAAATAATTAAGGCTCATGCCGATCTTATACACTACTAATGACGTCAGTATTTCGTAATTTTGCCGGCTGAACAGACATACAGAATATGAAACGAGCCTTATGCTACTCTGTTGCTATGTCTGTATTCTGCACTACGGTCGACTCGTCGATACTCAAATCAGAAGAATATCTAGTTTTGTAAAATCACATGAACTAAACGCGTATAATCGAAGCGTTATTCATCGATATTTATCCATATAGTATCTAGTATCTATATAAATCACCGCAAATATGCAAAAACACAGGATTGAGAAAAAATTTATTGAACTATTTGTTTCCAAAGAATAAATGCTATGGATTTCATGACAGGCCAACAAACCAAATCACAACTATTCACACAAAGTAAAAAATAATACCCACCCCACAACAATGAAAAACTGTGCAAAACTACAAACTGAACATTAAACATAAGTAAATTTAATAAGCAAAGTACACAATACTACCTGAAACTCACAATCTATGAGATTCGAATAAACGCTAGTCACTATATACTTCTAATCTAATAAAAATTAAAACTGTAAAACAATACGGCAAAACTATCAAGGATGGCGTGCTATATCAGCATGATAACATACTAAGCTATTTTGCTTGAATCAGATTTTTGAGAAACATAATAACAAAATAAAGCAGAATTAATGAAGCCTCTTCATCAAGTACTAGTTTACAAAACTTTTACGCAGGCTAAAAATCTTCCTCAAATAAACCCTGGGCTACAGTCTCAAATCTAAAAGCCATTTTTTACAGGATTATTGTTAATTTCATTCGGACTAACCGGTTTAACAATGTGGCCATTCCACAACCTCCGGATTTACTTAGGGTCTTATCCAAAATTGGATTTAACGGATTAGATTTAAATTAATTTTGCTAATAGCGCAGCACAAGGTGAAACTAGCCGGCTGAAATTTTGGCCCACACGGCTCACATACAGTACTTCGGTGTGTGCAAAGTTTCAATAAACTACGTTTAACTGACGCTGTGTTATTGACTAAATAAAGTTAAATCTAATCCGATAAATCCGGATATTGGATAAGACCCATAGCGTACTTCATTTGGCGTACATCCAGTAAGACTACAACCCACATAGACTACAACCCAGATAGACGACAGAATTAACCAGATAGACTACACTCAACGAGCTTCATTTTTCCAACCCACATAGAATACAACTCACATAGACTACAACCCAGATAGACCACAGAATTACCCAGATAGACTACAACTAAAACAAACACGCTTTGAGTTTACTACGCTAGGTACCTGAAAATACAAATTAGCTAGATAGACTAATGTCTCAAAGTCAGTGCAATTTGAAAATGTCTTTTTAATTGACCGGTGTGACCACTGGCTAAGTGACGGATCGGTTCCTTTGTGTTTAAACGAACAGTGTGCAAGACATTCACAACTGCGCAAAAATAGGGGTGAACTTACTGTTATTCAGTTTAAGCTGAGTATTGTTTGAAACTGATGCGGTTGTTTGGCAATCAATGGAAGAGTTATTTTATTTGAGAATGTTGAAATTAAACGAGGCGGTGTTGGTTATTCGGTCCAAGACTTTTTGTTTCGCAAAAATATTCAGTTTTATATAGTTGTATAAAATTTACTGCAAATGCAGTTACTTTCTGTTCGTGTATTTGGTAACATCAGGATCGCAATGTAGGTAACGTTGCGTTCCTGATTCTGATGTTACCAAATGTGGACTTTTTGATGATTGATAGTGTTTTGTTTTTAATAAAAGTGCATATGTAATTTCGTATTCTGAATTTAAAGTAGATAAGTCGTAGTAAATGCACTGACTTTGAGACATTAGTCTAACTGGTTAATTCTGTGGTCTATCTGGGTTGTATTCTATCTGGGTTGTAGTCTATCTGGGTGTTCACCCTTCATTTTAGTCAAACTAAACGGACTTAACTATGCATGTTACACGTTAAGCGCGTGTTTTTTGTTTTTTCGTTCGTTACCTTTGTTTGCGACCTAGAAATTTCATTTAATTTGATTTGTTTGCAGTTTTGTTATTTGATTTTTGTTTGCAGTGTTGGAATTCGCCAGTGTAATGTTACTCTACAGTAAACTTTTTCGTTTTCGTGCATGTTAAATCCGTTTAATCAAGTAGCAGTTTAGGAATGGGATTGAACTAAAAAATAATCAGATAGATAACTCGTTACGTAATAGCCTGTTATGCCATTCGTAAACCCCTTACTGAAAAAGTTTGAATCGTTCAGTCTGATTGGCGGTAAATGAATAATAATAAGGAATAATAAAAGGCCATAATATCCAAATGGCAGTTTCGTGCGAGTCCTCAATGTGTATTTCAACAAGCTAAATTTAAACTATCATAGCATTGCAGAAATCGGCGAATCGAATTTTAGAGTTAATAAAAACAGTTTAATACAGTTAAAAAACAAACCCTACTTAATATTGAGCAAAGTACGTTTGTCGCAGATGCACGACCAGCTAGTCTTGACAGCGGAGAGGCACAGATGTGCATGGTGGGATGGGAGCATGGGACCAAGATTTCAGACTCCAAACCCAATATATACAGACAAAATACCAAAAAATACATTCTTCTTCGGTCCCCTTCAAATATGTATATAAATTAACATTCAATAGATTGACTATATATATTATAAATATAATAATGGAATACAAAGAACAAAATAGTGGCTCACTATCGCCAAGTGTGAAATGCTCTAAGCTGAGTTAGCATGAAAGCATCATCTTATCCAAAAATATATTGAAGTCTACTGAAACTTCATAATAAACATACATTTGAGTTTAAAATCAAGTCAGCTAACATACGCCATCATCTAAAGCAGCTTCTTGATCAATTTTACGAAAGTGCCACCAAAGAAATGTGAAGCTTTTTGAAAATAATAAAACTTACATCAAAGTATACAACACAATTTTGCTAATCTGATCCGCAGCCACAAAATTTTCAGAGCTTATACATAGAATTCATACTTTCGATTTCTCTGGTGAAAGCTGACCGTTATTTTATCAATGGAAACGCAAACTATATATACTAATGTCTGTTGGAATAGTAAGTTTTTCATCCAGAGGATGTGGGATAAGGATGTGAATGCCCAGAGGGCTCAGGAACGCCAGAGGGGTCCTGGGGCTCTCTTTTTCCGGTCTTCGGATTCTTGACTGGCTTCCGTCGTTTCCTACGCTGTTCCTTCATCTCCACATGACCCGAACAGTGCTCGCACTCCATGTCACTCGACTCACTGGATGAACTTTCGTCCCAGGCTCTGGGTTTGCTATACACACAGCAGCCTGAAAAGTAAACAAACATTACACAAACAAACTGAAAAAGTCAACAAATCTGATACTCCATCATGCTACACATGGCAAAAAATACCAAGCAATATGCAAAGCTATAATACACGATGAAAAACTAGTAAAAAGCAAAAGAACACTAAGGTATCGTAAGTTGCAACAAGGGTTTGGGGGCAGTAGCCCCAGATTCCAGAATAGGAAAAATTTTTGTTCTTAGGCCGACTTTGGTCAATTGGAGTCGTAACGGAAATATTATTGGCCGGTCCATGAAAACCAAAGGGGGGAGCCTTTTGTAAGATTTCAGTCGGACGACATTTTGAAAAGGGGCCTTGGGACCGCCCCTAATACTATATGTAAAAATAATATAAAGACCCGTGACCACTCTCATTTATCATAAGCCGCAAAACAAATAATATCACATACATTTCGAGCTCAATCTCCCCAAGTGTTCGTTGTCCACGACGTCAGCAGAGAAGACCACACGTCTCTGTTGATCAGGCGGTGCTGTCAGCTGCAATCTCAGACGGGGACTTTCCGAGCCTTCTAGCTACAGAAAACGCCAAAAATTGCTATATATATATATATATATATATATATATATATATATATATCAGGGATCGACCGGAACCCAAAAACTACCGGAACCGGAACCGGAACCACCTAAAAATACCGGAACCGGAACCGGAACCGGAACCCCCTTCAAAAAGACCCTATATTTTGCAATATTTGCAAAAAAAAATTTTGTTTACTTTTACTCACATTTTTTATATGCAACCCTTCTATACACTTTTGACTTTCTATACACTAATTTAGCACTTTCATTTACAGTGCAAACTCAAGATCAGTGAGCCACAGACTGCAGGGGTCTGGGGGCGGCAGCCCCCAGAAAAAATGAAGATTTTTAACTGTTTACGCCAAATTTGGTCAACTAAAGACGTATCAGAAATTTTTTCCGACAGGAAAATTAACAAGCAGGCCCCAAAAGGGGGCAAGGTTCCTTCGCGGAGTGAAAATGCTGCGTAATTTACCCATAAGATTTCAGCTTCGCTTTTACTTGTGTGTATTTCCATGCATAGAATGCATTAATATCTGTGTGCATTCGATTTGTACATTAAGAGCTTTTGTGTTGAAATCACACTATAAATTCAACAATTTTCTCGAGAAATCATGCCATAGTTGGCCGGCGGCCGGCCGGCCGGCCGAAAATTCCGGCCGGTCACAAACACTAGGTCGAACTTTCTAAGTAGGATAACAGAAACTTTTGGACTAGCGCTTTTGACCACTCGACTACGCTACTTCGATGTAATATCGTTGTTTGGTTATGACTATGTAGAAAAGCAGTATATATGAAAACAGACATCGTCTAGACAATCACGTGATTAGCATGTGTATCTTGTCTGAAAAATTAAAAATAAAGTTTTAAATCGCAAAATTTTAACAAAACGACAACTCAATACGTAGGCAAAAGTGTTATTGAGCATTTTGTCATTAGAAACCGAAACCTTCAAAAAAAAGAGCAGTCAGTTCCCATACTGACTTTACGTGTTAATCATATGCGCCTATCACCATGTAGCTGCCATAATAACACTGCGCAGAGTCGATTTCAAAACAATAGTTCCTTCTCTAGAAGGAACAAAAACTAAACATGGGAACGTCACATCAGACAGTGTATTATACAAGAAAATTTAGCATAATGTACTCTTGTAGACATGCATAGGCTTTGATGAAAGATAATAACAAGGACAAGTCAGCCATAGAGATGCAGGGGTCTGGATACGGTCACCTCAGAAAAAAATTTGAGAACTTTTGGATTTTTAGGCAAAATTTGGTCAATTGGAGACGTAGCAAAAAATTTTTTCGGCGGGGCGATAAAAACCATAGGGGGGACCCTTGTTGACAATTTCTTAAAATTCAACCAAAAGGGGGGGGTCGCGACCCCCCTCCCTATCTACGCCCTTGGGTCTGACTTGGGTGTTGGGTCAGGTTAATTTTTGCTAGGTCCAGTTAAGAGAACTTGAGTCTGGACCCACTCGTGGACCTTAAAAAAACTCTGACTTGGAGAAAATTGGGGGGGGCGGGGGGCGGCTGTACCGTCGCCTCTCTCCCAAATGTTAGACAGTAAGGTTTACACAGATATAATTTTTCAGTGTAGCGTGAAAAACCGAGGACCTTCTACCTTCGGCTTTCATTGAGCTAGTTGAAGTAATACAGGAAATTGGACACAAGGAGCACAGCATTGTTGATAAAGAATAAGCACTGCAACATAAGAATGCTAGAATAAAATGTAACGGGGACGTTCGCTTGAACGTCCACCCTACCATAATCCTATTTAAAATTATCATAAATTTAATAAAAATTAATTATTCTAAATTCAAAAATTTATCATTTTAAAACTAAACTCAAACTTTCCCCCAACTCTCAAATTACTACCCACCCTAACTACCGTATGTTTAATTGGCTTCAAAGTAAGCCGAAAAGTTTTATTAATGACTGTTGTTTTGGTGAAGCCGATTTGTCGATTAGTCAGTGTGAGAGTGAGAGCGGGTGAGAGTCGGTGGTGTGTGAGAGAAGCGGTCGAAAAGTGAGAAGTTGGGTTGAGAGATAGTGATAACGGTGAAAGTTGGAATCGAGAGAGTGTTGCGTGGTTACGGAGAGGAGAGACTGAGAGAGAGTGAGAGACTGATAGCGAGCTGATTCAGGAGTTGAAACGGGACTTGCGGAGACGTATATATTGTTATAATTGCCGATATTATTATTGTTGCAAATTGTTGTGCGCTTATTATGTTGTATGCCGATAACCCATGTTACTCCATTAAAAACCTACTTTTATGACTTGAGTCCCCTAGGTGATTGTTGAAACGTAACAAAGAAAGGTAGTTAGCCTATCCCTGCGACCTTTAATGACTGAAGTCGACCCCTAAACAACGCTAACCATAATCAACAACTCCATCAAGAAATGTCAATATACTTTTTTTTGTTACAAAAAAATCAAAAGCTATTTGTATGTATACTAGTACTATAAATATTACAATATTCGTTTTAAGACAATGATGCACAAACGATAACAATGTATTAAGCTAGTGTACTGAATATTTAAGCTAGTGTTCTGTATATTTAAATTTATGTGTACATGTATAAGCTTTGATGAGCTTTGATGAAAGAGAATAATAAAGAAGACGAAGACTAAACTAGCTACAGAGTCGCAAGAGGGTCGCCAGAACAAAATCTGAAGATATTTTTGACTTTTAGGCCGATTGTGGTCGGTTGGAGGCCTATCGGAAAATTTTCATGGACGAACAACACAAAATTAAAAGCAAAATCCTTTGTCAGAGAATTAGTGGTTCCGGTTCCGGTTCCGGTACTTTTAAAATACCGGAACCGGAACCGGAACCGGAACCAAAAAGTACCGGAACCGGAACCGGAACCGGAACTCCGGTCGATCCCTATATATATATATATATATATATATATATATATATATATATATATATATATATATATATATATATATATATATATAAAAATATATATATATATATATATATATATATATATATATCAGGGTTTTTTTGTGTAAAATAGGGTGTATTTACACATCGGCCGCCTAATTTACACAGCAAAAAATAAAAATACACACTGATTTACACAGCCCCATTTTGCCCCAAAAGTTGATGAAACGGCCTATTTTGGTTGTAAAAATTACAAAAATTCGCGAAGTGGCGATTTATGCCTGTGACCTCCTTGTCCTAACAAAATTAAGTCTAATTTTTGACCCCAAAACAAAAAATTTTCAGTTTCTGCTCTTAACGGCTTATGATTTTTTTATTTTAGCATTCGTTTTTATGCACAAAGTTGACAGTGAAAAATCAGCCACGCTGAGCCTGTCTGTGCGATTTCTTGTCCTACGTCAAACTACTGTAAAAGTTTTACACCCGGATTTGAAAAAAATGAGTAGGATCTGGCTGATAGAACAACTCTCCATCTGTGTAAACCATGCATGTACACGGGGTCTCGGCCTGGGTGTTAGGGCTTGTTTCAGATTTTTCGAAGTTTAGGGGGGCTTGCCCTGGCGTGTCGGATACTTGAACTGACAAAAACGCAAAAATTTTCAATTATCTCATTTTTTATTTTCGTATGTGGTTCGAGTCTCAAAGTCGAAATATTACTTTTCACGTGAAACAACGGTCAATTTTTACCTAAAAAATGCTAAAATACTCACTTTTAAAAATTTACGCAACATACCCTTAATTTACACAGCAAATTCTTAATTTACACAACATTTACACAGTGCCGATTTTGAAAAAAAAAACCCTGGATATATATATATATATATATATATATATTATATATATATATATGTATATATATATATACATTATATAGATATTAGGTATGTCGCGGATATCCGCATCTGCATCCGCGGATGTCAAAAAAGTGACATCCGCGACATCCCTAATAGATATTACATAATATCCATAAAACTATTACCATAAGTCAATACTATATCCTTTATTTTGCACTTATCAGCAAGGTAGGTAGGTAAAGACATTGTCCTCTGTCCTTAGAGCTTGCGTTATTTTGAATAAACATTAAAACTAACAATGGTAAACTGCTAAACTTATAATCGCCGTAGATGTAGAATGGAACAGTCTGGCTCGGGAAAAAACATATCGAAAAATCGGGGTAAAAAACAAGGACCGGTGCCCACTACTCAGTTAAAAATAGGGTTTAGAGAGCTGTAACCTAGTGCAACCAAAAACTCTGAAGCGTAGCGAGCGAAAAGTACAACTCTCGAGCTATGTCTTGAATACATGAGACCCCATTGGCACTCTCAATGCATATCAGAGTTGCGGGTCCAAAATTACATCCAAAAATTTGTCAAAAAAGGCCCCTGGTCCCGGATCACTAATGTTTAACACGTATTTTAATAATTTCAGCTCAATTTTTTACGACGCATAAAAAACACTAATTTTGTATCAAAAACGTTTTTTAGGGATGTAGAATGATTTTTCTGCGACATATTTTGTATGAGGCCTATTGGCAATGCTAAAATGTGCACTTATATACACTATGTCGGTCCAGTCAGGTCAGATAATATATATCTATAATTGTGAATTTGAAGGTTTAGAGCGGCAGCGGTTTAATAGGCTTCAAAGTGAGAAATAACTACATTTAGACAAAAAAATAATAGAAAAGCAAAGTGTTCGCAAAAAATGACCCGTGTTTTTTCCCCACATGTGAAGTAAAAAACATGGTCGGAAACCGGTTTGGCTCGATCTGAGTATTCGGTTTTACTATACCTATCGATACCTTTTACCAAAAGCTATATACATGCTGACATAGAAGATAGAAACCATTGCTCACCATCAAACCTAGCTAAAGTTATGAGCTTAGTTCCCTAGTTGTGTTTTTCCCCGCCCTATATCGCCTGAATGTAGAAAATTTATACAGACACTAACAATTTAAAAACTCTACGTTTCTATAAAGATTTCTAAACAATTAAAACTCTAGAGTATCTTTACTTTAGTCTTGACGGCGCTCATTTTTTTGCGAAAATGTTAAGTGTGTCACTAATACGTCATGTCTATTATAAAGCGGGGCTAACTATCACAGTTAAAAATTGTGACTGATCCTCCTCCATCTGAAATTTACTGGGTACAACAACTGGTACATACGATCCGTTCACAGGCGACAAAGTTTTCTCAACGAGAGGTTATAAACATATATATATATAGTCAGGGACTCAGGAGGGGGGGGGGAATAAAAACACGAATAGGGAACTAAGGTCATAATAACATCAGATAGGTTTGATGGTGAGCAATGGTGCCTACATCAGCATGTAGCTTGTGGCAAAAGCTATCGATTGGTGTAGTAAAACCGAATATACCTCATGCGCATATTGTGCCAAACCGGTTCCCAACCGTGTTTTTTTTACCCCGCATGTGGGCAAAAAAACACGGCAGCGGAGAAAAAAACACGGGTCATCTTTTGCGAGCACTTAGCTTTTTTAATGTTTTTCTAGTCTAAATGTTGTTTTTTATATCTTTTAAGCTTTTTAAACTGCTCTAAACTTTCAAAATCACAATGGGCATCAAGTTATATCCGACCTGATTCTACTGCACCTGCAATATTGTGTGGTATATTGGTGTAACTGCATATTTTAGCACTGCCAATGGGCCTGATAAAAAATATGTTGCAGAAAAATCATTCTACATCACTAAAAGGCATTTTGGACACCAAAATGAGTGTGATTTATGCGTCTTAAAAAACTGACCTAAAATACGTGTTAAACATAGGGACCTGTCATCAGGGGCCATTTCAACACAATACAGCCAGTCCAAGGGCCAATTTTTTATGTGGATTATGAGGTCACAGAAGTACTTCATACACTAAGTTTGGGCCCGCACACCCATCTTCTCAGTACATGCTTGTGATAAATAAAACCAATTTGAAGTGTTTTTTACCCTTTTTGGGTTGAAATTATGGGGGTAAAAAAACACACCCAAAATACATTATATATTATTATTATTATTAGAAAGGTGGCGGAAAGCAAGGTATGCCGAAAGAAAGAACACATAAAATAATGCTATATACTATGCACAAAATGAA
>JASANF010010514.1:0-11648 GCA_030248245.1 Trissonchulus sp. WLG1_4 | reverse complement strand
AAATGAAAAAATTTTCGTCTAACACGACATATAAACACCTTTTTGGTTTGGATTTAGCGATAGACTGATATATTTGTTATGTTCTAAAAGCGATTCAGCAAATCACACAAAAATCACAGAATATGCGTTTTGCCTTTGACCCAACCTAACCCAACCTGGTAAACTACACTCGTGGGTACCTGTATCTCCACCTGTGTCTGTCCAAACTACCCACCACTGCCTCCACCACCATCATAAATGCCTATACATATACACACACACACACACACACACACACACATATATATATATATATTCATAGTAGGTTAATTTCTCAATTTTTAGTGTGACATGTGTGGACATAGTGTACATTATTCACATTGTGATGATCTCCAATGAAATTCCATGCACTAGGCATCATGTCTAAAATTTCTCCTCAAATTGTAGATTTATTTTCTCCAGGTTCGGAGGTCGGGAAAAATCCCAACCACCGAGGTCCCAGGTGGTTGACCCCCGGCCCAGATTTTCCAATCAATTTCCGATATGTCTCCATTTGCCCTAATTCAGCAACATAAAAATTTCCAATCTATTCTCAGGGAGGCTGCTGGATTTCCCCATGCTGCTGCAAATTTGTGACTTAAGGGGGTAGTGTCGCGAAATCAGTTCTCCGCCCAAAGGCTGTGAAAATAAGAACTTTTTGTTTTAGTAGTACATGCAAATGAGAAATATTCTAAGTGCTGTATGGTATCAAATTAATTACCGCCAGTACATCTCACAACATATCAAAATATTGACAATAATCGGAAATATTGGCACTGCAATATTGAGCAGACATCACATAATAGAGACATAAAAGTTCGAAAAATCAAGCCAGATATCAGATTGGCCAGCTTGTGAAGTACACATCATGCGCTAACGCACAATTTTTCGTGACAATATAAAAAATAGAAATTGAAGGTTTCGTTTCTTCCTCCTATTTGAAAATAAGTACCTCAAGATCTTCAAGAATTTACCATTATTGCTGCCTAGTATTGATTAAAGTTTGACAAGAATACTTTAACAGTTTGAAATAATATTATCTCCAGCTCACTAGCAGTACTCTGCACTAAATTTTGTGTGCATAAACTACAACATATGTGCTATTAGTATGTGTAAAAAAACTACAGACAGAAAAATTGATAAATGTGACTAAAAAATGGAATTTTTTTTTTTTTCCGAGTATTTGACTTTCGGATTTTTGCTCTTTGCCTTTTGGTAGATTTTCTATAGAAGTTATTGACTTTTTTGACAATCGTTTCGCGCAATCGTGCTTTCGTGATATCTTTGTTCGTTTTCTAGGAAGTGGGGTTAATTGGCAAATTTTTAGGCCAAAGTTCGGGTCCTATTTGACAAATATCAATTCTTCAAATCCGTAATTCGTAATTGCCTTTTTTCTAATTTAGCCCCAAATTTTTGGGACCTCCCTTCTCGGAGTCCCTGGGGGACCCCTCTCATACATGCATGCAAGGTGGTAGCCAGGCGTGGAGTCGCAGGTTGCGATCCCTTCCTTTTGGCAGAACTTGAAGAAATAATCAAAGGGGTCCAGCCTTTGGTTTTTACGCCCGGCCGAAAAAATGTCTGATAGTCTCGACTTGACCAATTTGGCCAAAAATCAAATTTCAATTTTTTGGGCTGCTGCGCCGAGACCCATGCAACTCTGTGGCTTATTCCTTGTTATTATTTCTTCAAGTTCTGCCAAAAGGAAGGGATCGCGACCCTTGCGACTCCACGCCTGGCTACGCCCTTGCATGCATGTATGAGAGGGGGTGCAGGGGACTCCCAAAATTAAGGGGTAGGAGGGAGGGTCCCAAAAATTTGGGCTAAATTTAGTAAAAAAGGCAATTTTGCGTAAATTTTACGGAATTTTGAAGAATTTGATGTATTTTTGGTCAATCAGGGGAGAGGGTCTCCAAAGTTTGGCCGTAAAGGCCCCCTCCCCCCAAAAAAATTTGACCCCGTTGGCCGTTACATGTATGAAAGCAAGCGACATTAAGGGGGTAGTGTCGCGAAAGCAGTCGATTTTGCGCGACTGTAAAACTTGTTCAGTAAAATGTTAGAAATTGTTCTTTCTATATTTTAAAAATCTACCAAAAGGCAAATTATTTTGCCAAGTTTCAGCAAAATTGGTGCAGCATATAGTTTGCAATAATGTCTCAAAGTCGGAAAAATGACAAAAAAAACCTATTCACATTCCATTTTTTAGTCACATTTATCAATTTTTCTGTTTAGTTTTTTTACACATACTAATAGCACATATGTTGTAGTTTATGCACACAAAATTTAGTGCAGATTACTGTAGCGGCTGTGGAGTAATACTAGTTTGAACTGTGAAGGTGTACTTAAACTGTAAAATAGTAACAGCAATAATGATAAATTCTGGAAAATCTAGACGCTTATTTTCAAATCAGAAGAAAAACGAACCTTCAATTTTCTTTTTTCTTATTTGTCGCAAAAAATTGTGCGTCCACACATGATGTGTACTTCACAAGCTGGCCAATCTGATATCTGGCTTGATTTTTCGAACTTTTATGTCCCTATTGTGTGATGTCTGGCTTACTAATGACGATTGGTCCAAGATATTTGTCAATATTGATATTGTGATGTCTGGCAGTAATTATTTGATACCATACAGCGTTGGACTAGCTTCTCATTGCATGTACTACTACAAAACAAAAAGTTCTATTTTCACAGCCTTTGAGCAAAACTGCTTTCGCGACACTACCCCCTTAAGTCACAAATTTGCATCAGCATGGGATCAGCAGCCTCCCTAAAAATCCAATTTGGAAATTTTTTATGTTTAGACTGAATTTGGGCAAATGGAGACATATCGGAAATTGAGTCGGAAAATCTGAGCCGTGGGTCGACCCTTGGGTACCCACATCAACCTACGCGGGTCGCTAAATTTTTCCCGACCTCCAAAACCTGAAAAGTTTACGACGTCGGACTCCCATTTTAGAGAAATTATAGTGATGCGTAATAGTGCAAAGTTCGTTTAAAGTAGCAATGTGAATAATGTACACTATGTACACATGTCACACTAAAAATAATTAACATATATATAATATATATATATATATATATATATATATATATATATATATATATATATATATATATATATATATATATATATATATATATATATATATATACATACATGTACACGGGGTCTCGGTCTGGGGGGGGGCTTGTCCCCGAATTTTCGACATTTTAGGGGGGGGCTTGTCCCGATTTTTTGTCGCAAAATCGCAAAAATTTCCAATTTTTGACTAAAATTTTGAAATTTTTGCGAAATTCCTACATTTTTTGCGATTTTTTCGATTTTTGCTCTTTTTTATATCATTTTACTGCGATCTGAGGCGTTTTTGGGGTTTCAAGGTGGGGGGGGGCTTGTCCCGACGGGTCAAATCTGATGGGGGGCTTGTCCCGGAATTTCAAATCTGGGGGGGGCTTGCCCCCCCCAGACCCCCCCCATGTACATCTGTGTATATATATATATATATATATATATAGGCATATATATAAGTTTAAGTTTTATGCAATGGTGGGTCAAAGAGGGTAGTGGGTAGGCTTTTACAGCGCGGGTTGGATTGCGGGTTCCCCACGAGTGCTGAGCCGCGGGTTGGGTTGGGTCAAAAACAAAACGCGTGTTCTGTGATTTTTGTGTGATTTGCTGAATCACTAGAACATAACAAATCCCTCTATCCCTATCTTAACTTTGTATAAATACTTAAGTAGACAAAAAATTCCCTTTTTCACAAATATATAAGTCATAAATGCAAACCAAAAAGGTGTTTATATGTCATGTTAGACGAAAATTTTTTCATTTTAAAAAAAATGTGTGTGTGTTTCAGACTGGATCCGGATCCGGCAGAAGTTTTGGATCCGGTCGATCCCTAACATATATATATATCAGGGGCGGATCCAGGGGGGGGGGCGGCGGTGCGGCCGCCCCCCCCGAAATTTTTCCCAAGTGAAATTTTACACAAGGGTCCCCCCTTTGGTTTTTAAGGTCCGGCCGGAAAAAATTTCTGATAAGTCTCCAATTGACCAAATTTGGCCTAAAAATTAAAAAATTCTCCAAATTTTTTCCCTGGGGGCTGCCGCCCCCAGACCCCTGCAACTTTGTGGCTTACTTTTCCTTCTCATCTTTTATCAAAGCCTATGCATAAGTTCCCAAGTACATTATACTGCAGTAATACTTGTGTCATACACTGTTTAATGTGACGTTTCCTGTTTTTGTTTTCCTTGTGAGAAAAAATTTCCGATACGTCTTCAATTCACCAAATTCGGCCTAAAAATCAAAATTGCCGCAATTTTTTTCTGGGGGCTGCCGCCCCCAGACCCCTGCATCTTTATGGCTTAGTGTTCCTTGCCTTTATCTTGTATGAAAGCATGTGTATGTGCATAAGTTCCATTGTGCGCTATGTATTTGCTTGATACATTGTTTAGTGTATCGCTTTAGCTGTTTTATTGTCACAGACATTTTTAGTAAATTTACAAGTTTTAATGTCAAAAACTTTTTAAAAATTTTATATTATAGTTATAGTGCAAATTTTATAGTTTCTAGAACCTTTTCAGCCCGCCATTTTTGTAATTTTCGGTGTTTTGAGCTCCAATTTTACGTTTGATGCTGCTGTGGTCGAAAATTAGCATTGTTTTGACCGAAAAATGCTTGTTTCTTTTGTTGTTTCCTGGCTACGCTACTGAGGTGTTTTTCAATACGACCAAACAAAACCTCTTCGCGAACAAACGTAAAACGAAGAAAATTAAAAAATTAAAAAAATTCGCCGCCCCCCCCGAAATTTCATTCTGGATCCGCCGCTGATATATATATATATATATATATATATATGTGTATATATATATATATATATATTTTATATATATATATATATATATATATATATATATATATATAATCTTTGTTTTTGGATAGTTTTGACTGAGTACGTTAAAAAGTTTTAAAGCATCGTCTAGGCTTAGCTGGCAGGATTCTCTAGGCTAAGCTGGCAGAATTTTTCCTGAAAATTTCGATTTTTTTAGTACCTAAGCCTGAGCCTTGGCCTGAACCTAAGCATGAGTGATGATACTAAACCTAAGCCTAAGAAGCCTCATACTAAGCCCAAGCCTAAATTGAGGCCCAGTTTGAATTTGGTCAAAAATTGGACGATTCTGGTAAATTTGGCGAATTTTTCGGAAAGTGCAAATGCCTACGTTTTGATTCTAAAAAATTGTAAACATTCTGCTTCCATTTAAGCCCGTTTAGAACGGAAAAAACACGGGTTTCCGAAAAAAATGCGGGACCTATATATTTTTTGAGTAGAGCACCTTGGCGAAAGCATTTTTGCTTCAAGAACCCCTATTTTTTTATGGATTTTCCGAGATACGACCCCCCGAAATCTGAACCCTCACTAAGAGACGCTTTTGCAACTTTTTTCGGAAACCAGAGTTTTTTTTGAAAATCGGCACTGCGTAAAAACTGCGTATTTTTATTTTTGACTGCGTAATTTTAAAAAAGACTGCGCATTTTAAAAAATGTTATATAATTGGTCAAAAACATAGCTAAAGCATTTATTTAGACGGTGTGTCAAGCAATTATACTACAGTGAACATTACATTCAGCTGGATTTAACGTCAAAAAGCGAGATTCGGTCACATCTATTAATCTGAAAACTTTTAGGACGCTGAACTGTACATACATGCCCAGTGTGCCATTTTTGCGCAGTTTCAGGTTGGGGGAATGACTTCTCGATTCTTTGAAATGTGTTAAAAAGCACTCTGATGTGAATAAAAAATGACTTTAATTCATAGATAATACAAAATGCACCCCTCCCTATACGGTCAAGATTCGGCGGGGGGGGACAATTATTTTTGCCCATAAATCGCTTCGTACCCCATCTTATAACTATAACTTATAAATATAGAACCCCCATCGTCAGCCAAGCCCCCAATCTGATCTCCAGCCCCCAAAATAGCTGTCGCCCCTTTTAATAAAATCTAGGTGAAATTATTGGTGTTAAAACCCTTAGGGGTGGAATATATAAATCGGAAAAACGGCATTTTCCCGAGTAATGATCTGGAGGGTGCATCTTCGGCGGGGGGGGAAATTCAAACAAATATTTTTTCAGCGTAAAAACACGTTTTTATAGGTTTTCGCATGCGCTGAGTTCAGTTTTAGCAGTTTCCAAGCGAGAAAATGTCGATTTTCAGCTTTTCCAAAAAATCCTAGTTTTGTCGAAAATCTTAGTTTTTCGTCATATTGGGGCTAATTCTCGCAAAATAAGACCAGCTCGCTCATTATATCAGTCAGAAATTTTATGAGCATATATTAACACATAATAATATATTTTATCCAGCTTTATTTGCTACATACACCGGAAAAAATATTAGTACAAAAAATGTACAAAAAAAGTACAAAAAGTATATACAAAAAAAGTACAAAAAATATTGTACTTTTTTGTTCTATTTTTGTACTTTTTTGTACTTTGACCTGGCAAGTTTGTACTTTATTTGTACTTTTTTTGTACATTTTTTGTACTTTTTTGTACTGTTTAGTGCAAGTTTGTACTTCTTTTGTACTATTTTTGTACTTTTTTTTGTACTTTTATTTTTTTTGTTTCAGGACAAGAATTTCTGTAATAATTTGATAGTAAATTCGTTAAATAGGCCTTAAAAGTGTAAAAAAGACGTTAAAATTTTCAGCGATTTTTGTACTTTTTTTGTACTATTTTTGTACTTTTTTTGTACATTTTTTGTACTTTTTTTGTACTTTATTTGTACATATTTTGTCCTTTTGTTTTTACGATCTGACATCATTCTGAATTTCCCACAAGGATATTGGAAGATACACAAAGGCTCTGTTGGAATATTTTTAAACAAAATTTTACACGAGGGGCAAATCACATTCATACAGCTCACAGCTATTAGAGATGCACCGAAAAGGAAACTTCAGTGATTACTGAATATACGATGAAACATTACCAAAACAGGTTTCGTAAGGAGGGGTCGAGGTGCTGGCATGTATATTTGGTGCGGAGACCCCCCATTTTGGTCGCCCCCCCCCCCGCAACCCGAAATTTTTTCGCCTAAAAATAATGTTTGATCGTTAAATTGGTGCGCCTCCCCTTGGTCGCTGCCCCTCCATCTATGGAGCGGCTGCCCCCCCTCGCGCCCAACCTTCCCCCCTACAAGATTTCGCCTAAAATTATGCAGTATGTGCCAAAACGGCAAAAAAACAACGTTTTCCGGTCAAATAAACGATTTGACTGAAGCCTACGCATGTTTTTACACCTCATAACCATACATGAGCGTGGGGGGGAATTGCTCCCCCCCCAGACAGGTCCGCTCCCCCCCCCCAGAATTTTTTGGAAGTAGCTCACGAAGCTAAATTGAGCAGCCTAAGAGCAAAATGGCTAGCTGACAAAGCAAAAATTACTAAAAATTGGTGGCTCACGGAGCAAAATCCGCCGCGGAAAAGTTGCTCCGCACCCCCCCGCCCCCGGTCGACGGCTCCCCCCCAGATTTCCTTAGCTGCACATGTGTGCTCATAACCCAGCTTTTGTAGCAACAATGGGTGAATTTAGCAAAAAATTGTCGTCAAACAAAATGAGAATTTTCAATAGGGTTTTTTCCGCACAAACAATATGATGGACAGCTCTGGTAAACCAGGGATAAACCACAACGTTTTTCACAGTTCTTGAGATTTAGAAGTCTAGAGGAAAGGTAACTCTCTTAAAAGTTGCAAACTTTGGTTTTGATTGCGTTGGTCAAAAGTGTTTTTGTAAAAAATTATCATGAGTCAAAAAATTTGGAAAATTTTGTCACTTCGGAATTTTTAAACATTCAGTTTTGAAATTTTATAAAAAATACTTGTTTCCCCGAAAAACTGCATAGGGCTTTTTCCGCACCTCTATAACGTCATAACGCACTCAAAAATATTCAAAAAGACAAAATCTATATGTACAAATAAAAGATAAAAATGGGGAATATATCCCAAAAATGTTTATATATTTTTTGACAAACAACAAACCAACTATACCAAAAATACTACTAAAAAACCGTACTAAAAATGCTATTTTTAACATACACACAGACACAACAAACATCAAAAATATGATAGTTTAGAAAACTAAATAATTTAAGGCCGTTCGCCGGGCTGAAACCACTTAGCAGTGACCAATGTCACATGGACTGTGAGCTATAATAAGCTACATATATATATATCAGTAGCGTAGCCAGGATCGAGTTGAGAGAGGGGCCAAAGTGCCTTTTTGCCCGAAAAATTTTAGTATTTTTGTGGGGGGGGGGGGGGGGGGGGGGGGGGGGGTATTTTTTCCGCGGGGGGGGCGCGGCGGGGGGGGGGGGGGGGGGCGGGGGGGGGGGGGGGGTTTGGGCCCCCGGGCCCCCCCCCTGGCTACGCCACTGATATATATATACATGATATTATATAAACATAGCGCACACTCAAAAAACGGATCAAGTGCAGTTGTGGGGGGGGGGAATAGTGGACCTACTTTTTGGAGTAGAGCACCTTGAGGGAAGCATTTTTTGTAATAGAACCCCTATCCACAAATTTGGATTTTCTAAGCTATGACCCCTTGAAAATTGCATTTTCAGTGTTTTTTTGAAGTGAACGCAGGCCAAAGTTCGAAGCCAAAAATGGCTATCATCTTTGGTTTTTGGATAGTTCTGAGTGCGTTATGATGTTTTAAGGCATCGTCTAGGCCTAATTGGCAGGATTCTCTAGGCTAAGCTGGCAGGATTTTTTCTGAAAATTTCGATTTTATTGCCTAAGCCTAAGCCTGAACCTAAGCCTAAGCCTGATACTAAGCCTAAAGGCCGATTCACACGCTGCGATTTTACTGCAATTTTGCCGAAGCGTTTTCGCCGCTGCGGCAAAACGCAGTGTCTGAACAGACGCAGCAATTTCAGTGCGGAATTGCATGCGTCTTGATTTTGCCGCAGCGTTTTAAACGCCAGACTGCAATTCGGCCTGCGTTATTAGTGCGTTTTGATGCTGCGGACATGTTGGTTTTAACAATATACGCAAATCTGTCATATTTTTAAAGCAGTAAAGACGCAGCAAAATAGCTTGCGAGACGCAACGTTTATTCAGACGCTGCGTTTTGTGTGCGACACCCTGCGTCTTGCGTTTCGCGTCAAAATCGCAGCGGCGAAATCGCCGCGTGTGAATCGGCCTTAAGGTGGCACTCCTGAAATGTGGGTTTTGGCCATTATTTTCAAAACGCGCAAAAATAAACATGCATCGTAAGAACAAAAGTTGATCAGAAGTGAATTTCCTTCAATTTGATGTACATATCACATAAAAATTTTTTTGAACATTTTTGAGCAAATTTCGTCAAGAAAAATAGATTTTCACGGAAATGCCTTCACAAGCCAGTGCATTTACACGTATGTAATGAATTTGAAAGGCTGAAAAACACTAGCAGTAGTGTTTTACTGAAACGTAATTAAAAATTTTTGGTGTTTTATTGAGTGTGGTATAATTTTTTTGTGAACTAATGCAATACTTTCTGCATAAGACAGAAATATAGAGCGTGTGAAAACAAACGCAAATTTTCGGCTTGCGATTTTAAAAAATTGGCTCAACGAAAAAAGTTAAAATTTGGCACATAAATGCACCTTGTCATCTTCGAGCGGTCGCAAAATTTGATTTTTGGCAAATCGATAGTATCTAAAAAATTTCGCCAAATTTATGTTTTTCAAAAATCGCGATTTTAGTGTTTTTCGATATATCAATCATAGTCATCAAAAATGACTTTTTGCGACCGCTCGATCACGTCGAGGCAAGTAAAATGAGCTATTGATTGTGCAATAGCTACTTACTTGCGAAGAGAGATCGCAAGCCGAAATTCCACTCACGTTTGGTGTACAGTGAATGCTAATTTGTATCAATCAACTTCATTTTTTGTATTTAGGCATACTTTTACACCAGCTTGCCATTGTGTATCTAAAATTGGCCCCAAACTGCCGTTTTTTGAAAAGTCACATTTCAGGAGCGCCACCTTAAGGGGGCGCTCCGGGAATCAAGGATTTGGGCCATATTTTTTAAAAACAGCCAAAATGACCTATCATTCTTGAAGAAAAGTTGCCCAAAATACTATTTCTGATAATTTGACGCGCATATCTCCATAGCAAAAAATTTGGAAAAAATTGGACAATTTACTGATTTTATCCGACTTTTACACAAATTCAGCTAGTTAAGCCAGTGCATCAACACTTGCAGTAAGTCTGTCTGTTGATTGCAGGAACTTCACCACATTGATTTCGTGTCCTATGGAGAGCCGGGCGGTTTTTCTGCCATGGCAAAGACCGTGGGCTACACAACTGCCATTGTGACGCGAATGCTACTGGACGGTAAGGGTCTGAGTCCAATTCAGAATGTCGGATTCAGACGACTGCGGTCTGAAAAGGTTTAATCCCAGTGAAGATTAACTTCATATAATTGCAGTTTGAGGCGGTAGTGTCGCCAAAGCAGTTTTGCTCATAGGCTGCAAAAAAAGATCTTTTTGCTTTGAACTTGTACGTTCACTGAGAAACTAGTCCAATGCTATTCTGTGTTAAATAAGTACTGCCAGACAGTAGACTACCAATATCTACCAATATCTTGAACCAATCGCCGATTGTAAGCCAGACACTACACAATAAGGACATGATAATTCAACTAATTCAGCCAGATATCAGATTGGCCAGCTTGTGAAGCACACATAACGTGTCGACGCACAGTTTTTTGCCACAAATAAGAAAAAAGAAAAATGAAGGTTCGTTTTTCTTTTGATTTTAAAATAAGCGTCTAAATTTTTCACAATTTATCATTATTGCTGTGAGTACTTCACTGTTTACGCACAGTTTCACAGTTCAAACAGGTATTACTCCGCAACCACTCAAGCAATTTGCACTAAATTTCGTGTGCATAAACTACAACATATGTCCTTTTAGTCTTTGTAAACAAACTAAACAAATAAGTTGATAATTGTGACGAAAAAATCGAATGTGAATAGGTTTTTAAAACGTCATTTTTCCGACTTTGCGACCTCACTGCAACCAGTATACTACATCAATTTTGATGAAACTTGGCGAAAATACTTGCCTCAACATATATTTTCAAAATATATAAAGAACGATGTCTTATCTTTTTCTAAAAACGTTTTACGTTTACCCCCTTAAGCCCTAAGTCTAAGCCTAAGCCCAAGCCTAAATTTAGGCCAAGTTTGAATTTGGTCAAAAATTAGACGTTTCTGGCAAACTTGGCCAATTTTTCGGCAGGAACCCGGTCAAAGGGCCTTTGTTTGGATTCTATAAAATTGTAAACAATAATCTGACACCATTTTAGCCACGATTAGAACGGTAAAAACAACGCCTTCGGAAAAAATTGCGAAAACGTTCCTCACTGAGGGTTTAGATTTCGGGGGTTCATATCTCAGAAAATCCAAAAAATGAAGTAGGGTTTTTGAAGCAAAAATGCTTCCCACAAGGTGCTCTTCTCAAAAAATAGGTCCATTATTCCCCCCCCAACTGCATTTAACCCCAAAAATCAATTAAAAAATGATACAGAAAAGTACAAAAATAGTACATAAATAGCACAAAAAAGTACAAAAATAGTACAA
>JASANF010010513.1:0-13042 GCA_030248245.1 Trissonchulus sp. WLG1_4 | reverse complement strand
GCCCGAATTTCGTTATAGGCGATTTGCGGCTGTTTCCACTTTCCAGCCGTTAGACATATATATATATATATATATATATATATATATATATATATATATATATATATATATATATATATATATATATATATATATATATATATATATATATATATATATATATATATATATATATATATATATATATATATTATATATACTATATTTTGCTCACTTAACATTTAGGTGTTATACAATGATGATGGCAGTGTGAAGGGAGTTGCTACCAATGATGTCGGCGTAGCCAAAGACGGCTCACCATCAGTGAGAACTGTTTTTGTGAAGATTTGATTTATTTGAAAGGCTTTGGGGTACTCCTTGTTTTCGGCATATATATGCCGAATATTAATAGTACTATAGATACGTAGAATATCAGTGTTGGCTTTGACGGGTTTGACGTTAAACGAAATTGCACCATTCATTTCTGTTTTCTCATTTTCATTTCCCTCTTCTATTAATTGTGCTTTAGTTTTAAAAAATTCACGCTTGGTTTATAATTCATGGACATTTTTTATATCTTTATCTGATTGATTGATATATATATATACATATATATATATATATATATATATATATATATATATATATATATATATATATATATATATATATATATATATATATATATATATATATATACACATATATAGAGTGTTTAACTGGCTGATCACATAGCAATTGTTAAGCCTGTTTCACACGATTCACGATTAGCTAGAATAAGGAGGAGTGTCCATACTCTTCCATTTTATGTACTCTTATTGTACGTAATTAATGTGCATATATAGTGAGCACTGCGCGATGCCTTATCATACCTATATCAAAGTATTATGTAGAATCGGAACAAGGCAAAAGTGGAATTCTGAAAAACATCTTGCAATCGTTAAAATATTTAATTATTGTTAAAATTCACTGTTTTGATTTCGCATATTGTTAAAATTCACTGTTTTGATTTCGCAATTTGCTGAATTTTGATTTTGATTTTTGATGCGTTTACCAAAAATTTGGAATTTTGATTTTGATTTTTGATGCGTTGCCGAAAATTTGGAATTTTGATTTTGATTTTTGATGCAGACTTTCAAATTTATAATTTTGATTTTGATTTTGATTTTTGATGCATGTTCAAATTTTAATTTGATTTTGATGCTGCATCAAAAATCAAAATTAATTTTGATGCACAATTTTGATTTTTGATTTTGATCATCAAAACACACCTAATTCGTACGTACTGTGGATAGATAGTGTCTACTGCCTACCAGATTTTGTCATACGTGGTTAGTGTTTGTGACCGGCCGGAATTTTCGGCCGGCCAGCCGGCCGCCGGCCGGCCAGATGGTCGCCGGCCGGCTCCGGCCTGCCGGCTAAAATCAGCCGGCCGGCCGGCCGGTCAAAATCGGCCGGCCGGCCGGCTAAAATCAGCCGGCCAGCCAGCCAGATTCAACCGACTGACAAAATTAGGCCGGCATAACAATCCGGCAGGCTAAGTTTATGCCGAAATGACACTATGGACTGGTTTTATCCAAAAATTTGGCCGTTCCGGCCGGCCGGCCGGCCGGCCGAAGTTCTTCGCCGGCCCGCCAGCCTTTTTAACCGGCCGGCCGGTTCTTTTTAACCGGCCGGTTAAAAACACCGGCCAGCCAGCCAGATTCAACCGACTGACAAAATTAGGCCGGCATAACAATCCGGCAGGCTAAGTTTATGCCGAAATGACACTCTGGACTGGTTTTATCCAAAAATTTGGCCGTTCCGGCCGGCCGGCTTTTACCGGCCGGCCAGCCGTTCACAGCCGGCCGGCCGAAGTTCTTCGCCGGCCCGGCCGCCGGCGGCCGGCCGGCGGCTTTCGCGGCCGGTCACAAACACTATACGTGGTGCGAAAATCGGGTAGATTTTGGTAGCAGGCGGGATAGTGCATATACGTGGTAGACTTTGCAAAAGGTGGTGCCAAAATAGGATAGACTTTGTGGCATAGTGCATTTGCGTGGTAGATATTGCAAATACGCGAACAAATACGCCGAACATTTTCGCCGCCTGGCTTACGCGGCCGGTCATACATAAACAGTAAACACTGCCCGATGCCCGTTTGCCCTACAAAGTATGAATCTAAATAACGGACGAAACGGGCATTGCCCATGTACCTTATGTCTAGTTGTCCTACTAAATGATCTACCCTTAAAAACCTAGGTGGTATTGTAATACTTGAAAAGGCTGATTGTAAAAATGTCCATTTTCGTCCGTGTCCAAGACGCTGTTCCAATCGTAACAGTTTCATTGCTACATCCTTCTTCGCGCAAAGCATAGCTACACTATCAAATAAGGCTCATACACCCAGCAGTATCAGACTGTTAATAAAAATCCAGACAGTTCTTACGGACGACACCAACTGAAAATCTACGGATAACCGGACAGGCAGGCATCTATCAGCACTTTTCCAACTCGACTTGGATGCGGGCAGATAGCCGAGCTCTGACGGACAACTTGTAACTGCCCTCCACTCTGACAGACTTGCGACTGGTGAATTGAACTGGTGCTATCGCATGTCAATTGGGTTTCAATCAAGAAGTTCAAATGTTTTGATGTAACAAATTTACTGCAAACATACATCTAGTAATAAGCCATAAATAGTAGCTATTATAATGCAAGTTACAATTTTCATTTTACAGTTAACAACAAAAAATAATCATAACGTGGAAATAAAAAAAATTACGTCTAAACCACAACATAAAAAGTCAGTAGAAATAATGTAGTACGGGGTAAAATCACGTCATACTTGAGAAACTGCCTTGAATCACAGTTCATTTTGAAATCTACAACGAAACTAAAGTGTTAATCCAAATCACCAAGTCTTTTCTGATATAATGAAACTGCCAAAATGCATGTAATTTCAATAAACAATAAAGTTATCAACGGCCGTTTGTACCTACCCTATTCTTTAGATAATCTTTAATATTATTATATTTTATATTTTCAAAAATCCAACTCCTCCTACTAGCTGACATATTAAAGCACAAGTACACGATAAAAAACTTAATACGATTTCACCTTAAAATATTACCAATAAAGCTTATCATTAGTACATTACATACATGTTAACATGAAATTTTTGCAAAAAAGACATTAGTACAGGCGTCGGGTAGTATTTATACTTTGTATACCACAAGATGACATTACATAATACAAAAATAAACACTACATGTTTTGAGCAGGCTTATTGTTTTAAAAATATAGCATTTAAAACAAACACAAATGTAACACAAACTAAACAAAAACATTGGAAAATTAACAAAAATGTATTTTCAGAGTATAAAAAATAATCTTTTGACAAAATAACAGTAACGCACGTCGGCTGAATTACACAAAAGTTAGCAGTTATTACAGGAATTAGGATGAAGTCAATAACACAAGTTTTAGGGATGTTTTTTTAGTTTTAGTTCTAGTATTTAGGGATTTAACGATGGCATGCTCTGAAGAGGGCCAAAAAGCCACATCAGGATCAGGACCAATACTAAGTTAGCCTGTAGCTAATTTTTGTACAATCCTGCCATTAGCTGTACAGAAGAAACATTGAAAACAGTCCCGACGGATCGGCTAGCTTGATGGAAATGAGGAAGACTTGTTGGCAGGATATGTGTCGTCCACGATTTTGATCACAGCAGTTCCGCCAGACTTGCTACTTTCGTCGGCGCCCAGCAAATCCGTGTCTAAATCGTCATCGATCCTAAAATACCACTCTGGGAATAATAATCAGGTTAAATTATTGTCTGACCAAAGAAATGCTGGACCTGAGAGACAAAAAGAAACACGCGATTTCATTATGAAAAGAACGAGTTCAAGCGTCAAGAGTACAGCGAGTAGTCACAAAAATCACGCCACCTGTTTTATCCCAGGGTTCAGCAATTTTAGGTCAGACTTTAGTTATAGACATCCCCGACCCACACTAGTTAAGTAAAAGCTACAGTTTTGCTTCCTCTCACATGCTACTGAGTAGTAAAAGTTTAGCATGAAAACGAATGACGCTGAAATCATAACGGAAATGTCAAAATGAGCATCCATTCAGGCGTACAATAAATGGTCATTGTCCCTGGCGTCTCCGGCCGTTTCCTCGGCAACCAGCAGTTCGTATTCCTCGGCCGCATACCGCTCCCAATCACTCAAGCCGTCTTCGCTCTGCGTCTAAAACAAAATGAGTTCACTCTTTTACCAAGAGTACATAATAAGTGTCTCACTCTATTTAAAACAAGAGTGAGACACTCTCCTTTCTGCTTGTGTTATAGCGCAGGCAGATGCGCTCGTCATTTCCAGGCCACATGTTGCCATTTTGTGCAACATGTGGCTGGCCAATCAGCGCGTAGATTCTCTGCGAAGCACACTTTAGTATATAATCGCTGATGCGTTGATAACCATTAAGATAGGGATAAAAGGTTAATAACTCATTATTTATTCATAGTCTGCTTGCAAAAACATGAAAAGGTTTGTAAATACCTTTGGGGATATTTTGGCAAACTTTCAGCGAAATTGATTGAGAAACTTTTTTGAGATATAACTTTTCTCAATTTCTTAAACGTTTCTCAATTAACTTCTCTGAAAGTTTGTCAAAATATCCCCAAAGGTATTTGCAAACCTTTTTTAATGTTTTTTGCAAGCAGACTACGAATAAATAATGACTTATCAACCTTTCATCTCTATTATCCCTACCTTAATGCTTATCAACGCGTTAGCGATTATGTACTAAAGTGTGTTACGCAGAGAATCTACGCGCTGATTGGCCAGCCACATGTTGCACAAAACGGCAAAATGTGGCCTGGAAAAGGCGAGCGCATCTGCCTGTGCTATAATACAAGCAGAAAGGAGAGTGCCTCACTCTTCTGCTAAATAAAGTGAGACACTATTATGTACTCTTGCTCATACTTTATACCAACGTTAGTCATAGTTGCTGCCACGACTTTTCAATAAAAATCCACCCGTGGTTATTAGTGTAGCAGTTAGCGCTAGTTGTTGCTCACCAATCGCCACACTCGTCGTATGCTAGACTGTTTAAAAAAATGTGAACGTGCCACACAGAGTTGATATCATATTACTATAAACAATATTTAGTATGACTGAATGCTCACCCTGTATCCTCCTGTCCCATCGTGCTGTTCCATGTCCAGATACTTCTCGATATTGATGAAGGTGTCAAAAAAGACAGGGGCCATTTTGCATCGCTTTAGGTCGGACAGGGTGATACGGTTGACCTGAGCCGGCTGCACCAAATCAAGAAGCTGAAAGGGGAAGAAATGTTGGCAAAAAATAGCTTCAACAATGTCATTACAAAACCGAATATAAATTAGCTGTGAAGTGAATAAAGTCAATGTTAGAATAAATGTTACCACGTCTATTTACAGAAAATAACGACGATGTATGACTATCTCAGCAATTATAATTATCTTAGGAGTTGATCGTTGGCCTAACAAGTAACCTATGTCCTGTGGCAATATGAGGTACCACATGACGTAATAAGTAGAAGATTTAAGGGGCTGTAAAATTGAGCAGCTGACCGTGTGGGGTGCTGCGCCTTCCTTTTTTATACGGGTAGACTGATCTCTCTACGTAGGCCGTAGGCCGGAAAGCATTAAGCGCCCATTTGGGGGTGAGAGCACATGGGCGCATCTTTTTTTACTTTTGAAACTGACCTCCAGACAGTCAATGAATCAAAGGTCCGGAAGAGTATTCATAAAAGTGATAATTTCTATCTAGTTTGATCAGCAAACGAATTGCGCGAATTCTACAGCAATTACCTGACAAAGTATGTCATTGAAGGGTATGTGGTCTATGCCCCGTGACTTGAGCCGTTCGCACTGTTCGTCGTAGAAATATTGCAGCTCGTGGAAAGACAAAACACCATCCCCGTCCAAGTCCAGGCAACGGAACCAGTACTCGATGCTGAAACCAAGCCAGATAAGAAAATATAACATGTCAATTCTTTAATTTGACGTTTCGGCAAAATGCAAAATCTTCAAAAATTACGAAAAAATTTATTGTAAAAAATATTTAAATAGAAGATTAAAGACTAAAAAACATCACCTGCCCTAAGTGCCAGCTAAAACGCAGAAAAATTGCAAACCATAAGAATTTTTAGATTCTTTGAATGTAGTTCGATTATGTTCAATTCATCTAAACAAACTAATACTTGTTGGCTAGTAAAAATATTATTCTAAAAAATATACACTCCATCTCCATATACCTCGTGGGATGTCTTTTATCTTCTTCTGATATCAGAAACCAGACGAAATCAACATAAGCCATTCGTTTGTTTTTCCACTGAGAGCTGAAACAAGAGGTTCAGGTGAAGGTAACGTCTTGAATGAAGCACATTAAAATTGACACGGAATACACGGATTCGTATTATTGAAACCGAATTTCGTGGTTTAAAGTTTAATTGAATTGCTAAAAACTGCTGCACCAGACAATATTATACGTGACACAATGTGGTCAAACTTAACATCATACTACACATATTCTACATCATAAAACGTGAATTTCGACATAAAACATTAGTTTGTTGTTTTTGTACCGCTAGGCATATAAATAGAGTCCCTGTAGGGGATACTCATACTATGCACTTGTTACAAGTAAATTTCATAGCAACACAATTAAATTTTGAGTTTCTCGTAATCATAATCATATTCAGCTTCAATATACTAATAAAATAAATTAAGCCAAAAATTGTGAACAAATTTATTAAGGTCTTACCAAGCCACAGCACCGGAAAATATGCGATCAACAACTTTATTAGAAATACCTGCAAGAAGAAAAACCACAACAATTACAGTTATAAAAGTTGATAAATCAAACAAGGATTTCAAATTTCCAACAAAAAATCACACATTCGATTCATATCTTTTAAACATTATCTATATTTATAAAATGCTAATGACATAAACTACTGGCAGTTAATAATAATACTACGATAGTTGGATAGATGCTTAGTTGCATACTTTTAGGTAAAAGTATTGACCCGAATTCCGAAACAAGATTTTGCAATATTAAACCATCAAAAGCGGACTGACTGTAATCATTGTGTTTGGCAAGATCGTCTCTGTCAATGAAGAGGTCATGGTTCAGGTCCAGCTCCCAGAACTTGCAATAGATCACATAGAAATGCTCGTAGGAGAAATAGTCTGAGATTTGATTGATGTCATCTTCCACCTCCAGGCGACGAATGATCTGAACAACAAACGCACTTATATACGAGTTGCTATAATTCTGGTAAATAAATTAATTTTCAAGACACTAATTTCTATTTGTCAATGCACATTATCCTTGAGTACTCGATTATCAAAATTTAATGTGATGCGATATAACTATAGCCTGTACATTAAAGAAACGGGGCTTGTGAGTTGGTTTAGCGATTAGTAGCGTTCTGTGTTAGTAGCGACTGCTGATCTGTTCATTCAGAAAAAAGCAATTAAAATCAACATTGCTCCACTGTTAAAGTGTTTCCAGTTCCCCCTATTTCTAATCCCCCTGCAAAAATAACCGTATTGAAATCTACCGCTTTCACTAATGTCTTCTGAATTTTCAACTTACTTGTAGCAAATTTGATTTTCTGAGTTGTGGCACTGTAATTTTTTGAGACCATGGCTTCAGGCTTGAAAAGAATATCCTTGATATCACCTAAACATAATAAATCATAACCATAAGGCTTCATTATTCACAAACATTTTGCATCTTGGCAAAGCTACCAATGATTATTTGAATGATATTCGGCCGAAACTGTTCAAAACTAAATCAGGCATCACAAGAGAATTCGAACATAATTAAGTAATTGCTTACAGTCTGTACATATCTGGAGTGAAATTCCATGGCTTCGCGCAGAAAGGATAGACCAGGATGGGTGTCCACTACGTCCTGTAAAATATAGTATATTTTTCATAGTATTTAGTAACAAAATAGAAAGAAACTTTTCTAAAAATGTCCACACATCCCCATGCCCATCCAACACATCCGTAAATAGCACTAAAAATTTAGTGATCGATAGATGTTATTCCAATGGTACAAGCGTTTACCTGAACCAGGGGGTTGAAATCATCAAATAACAAATAATCTCGACTGCGTTGAGCCAGCAGGTGCACAAATCGAGACGCCTCGTCATGGTGGTCGCGAGTCATGCTGAAAAACAAAATCAGTCAAATTATAACTTATCGTTACAGGCGATTGTTTTCATATGGCCTTTTCATAAATTATATTAACTGGGTTAGATTACCTAGATTAACTTCAGCAACTCAATATAACATTGACGAAAGTTTATGAAACTCTGCAAAAACGACTAAACGTATTATCTGCATTTGCCTATAAAGTTTAATGAATGTAAGCTAATCCTATGGTAAATTATGAAGTTAATCTAGTTAATCTTATCCACAGGGTCTGAGTTACGTGTATATATTTCTTCCACGCTATGAATAAAGTGAAAAAGAAGGATACACCGCGGCTTTCAGGTCACGCACTATAACGACAACATTATATACTTTCACAGACTGTACTGTGTACTTAGGACTGAACAGTTGCTTAAAGTTAAAAGTTTTTATCAAATATCAATATGAATTTTCACTACCAATCAGAATACACCCCTGGTTACGATGGACCAATTAAGCTGTACTGACACTTGTATTCACTTCTTTGGTGAAAACAGATGTCTGTATCTCCAAAATAAGTAACAAAGCGTTGGGTGACTATTTAATTATCGAATTATCACGAATATTCAGCTTACTTGATCCACATAGCTTCAAAGTCTTGGAATGTGATATAGTCTCGCTCCGAGTTCCGTTTACATTTATCATACAGCGGGCGTTTCCAATATAAGGGCATCTTTGCAGCCTTAACAATAACGTCGGCATAAGAGTAAAACTGTAGTAATTGGCAATAAGTCATTAATAATCAAGTAATTCATCAATCAATTAATTAATTAATTAAAATTTTCGACAACAGGTAGTTGCCCTATCCAGTAATAATTCAATGTGCGCTTTACCTTTAAGATTGAGTTGTCGTTGAGAGTTTGGTCGAGTCAAAAGTTTTCTGCTCATATAAATGAGTACGTCCTAATCCAGAGCCTAATATTATAATTATCGAGACCGCTATTTAAAGTATGGTTATTGGTTACCTTGACAATAGTTTGCATATCTTTGAGGGCCACATGACTGCTGGGAAATTCATCGAAGGCAGTTCGCACACTTTTGAGGGCTTGTTCGTTGTCCGTTGAAGTGTTCGGGGCGCCCTTGGGGAAATAAAATCTGAAACACAGAGGCGATAGCAGTTGACAGTGTTGAAAATATTCAAAACGTGATAAACCGCCAATAAGTAGTGCAAACTGAAATCTAGATATCAACAAGTGTGACAAAAAACACAGGGCATAAAGGGATGTGTGTAATTAGATTCACAATAGAATATACCAGCCAACGGCTGACTGTATAGTTTGATCGTAGTGACGAACGCAAACAGTACACAGGACTTCCATTGGGCTATGGACACAGACCAGAACAAAGTCACTCCAGTTAACCCCTCATAACCAACCTAGGTATAAACTCTTTCTGACGTGTGCCATGCTTTCCCTGCTGTTTGGCTCGCCCCACCGCGTTGCCTGGGCTCTGGCCGACTTGTGCTCCAGCCTTGCTGGGTCCCGCAGTGCCCAGCCTGAGAATAACCCTGGGATTGGTCACTTTGGCACTGGCCTGTTCCCGTCTCTCAGTCACCAGGGCTGTGGCACTGGTGGTGGCATTGCGAGGCTTGTCCGGCTGCACCAGGCACACGGCTGTGTCTGCAGTGGCGGTGGGCTGCACGGACACAGGCGAGGTGGTGGTCTGGCTGGTGGGGGTGCTGGTTGACACCGTGATGCCTGAAATCACACATTGGTCACTATGGCAACAACTATGTTGTATCACACCATTGCTTGTACCGTTTCATTGACACATTGTCAGCCTGATTTCCTTCGGCTATAATACTCCTGTACGCAAGCAAATTTTCCGTATCGTTTGCCTGTTCAAACTACCACAATATACTAATGAAAGCATGTATAGTGAATGACAATATACAGTTCGACAGCGTTTCTAGAAACATACTCAAAGCTCTGTTTAGCACGGCTTTCACCTAAACAGACCCGGCGTAGTAGCAATTGCACTACCAAATGACATTACAAAAAGTTCACGCCGTGTCACATGTGGCACTACTTCGACCAGCTGGACACCTCTATGGCTGTAATCATGGATTAAGCCTAAATCTTCCTGGTCCCCAACGTACCACTGGAGGATGGACTGCTGCCGGTGTTGTTGGCACTGCTGCTGACGGTGGCGGTGGCATGTGAGCGTGTGGTGACCGGGGAGAGGGTGTCGTCTAAGCAACTGCGTAACGGAGTCTTACCACCACCCGACTCGCTACTCTGAAACATGAGAGAACTAATAAGTCATTGACGAAGTTAACTGTCAATCTTAAAGCATACTTATGTAATATCATTATCTACTGCAAAGGAAACGGCATAGCGCTCTAAACGTATGCTGTTTGTTCTTTACCGCTATTTACCTCCAGTTCCGAATTTACTCTTACGATATTCAAAAAGTTGGATTGGACTCACCCTGACTTCAGGACTTCAAAAACAAAAAGAAAATTACAAAATTTATTCATAAGTTTGAAAGATTTTCAATTTTTCAGATTCAGTATAATATACATTTCAAACTCCGGACTTGGAGTGGTAACCATAACGAACAGACTCGAATAAGGAGTGTAAAATAGCTAGTATATAATGTAAATAGCATCATTCTCAAAGAAGAAAGAGGCTAAAAGGTAATGAGCCTTCATGCGGTAAGTCTGAACACGTTTGGCAAATAAAATTACCTTGCTGCCGAAACAGAAAGAAACACACAATTTTCGCCGTAACGCCCGAGATATAATAAATACCATTATATACAGCATTAATAAAAAATTGCAGATGTTATAAAAATATTGATGTTTACTTTACAGTTCTGAGAATTATACAAAAGCTCCTGGAAATAGTTCTAAATATTACAATGATAACCAGCTGTAAAGTAGTTGCACATTAAATTCAGCCATAAATTTTTTTAGTTGTATATAATATAAACTGACATTGTCAAGGTGTATTACAGAGATATATTAATTTTAAACAAAAATGTTATTAACGCACAAGAATTATCAAGCACCCAAAAAATTCAACACCGTGCCCAAAAAAAGTTAAGATCTGATTTAGTAGTAAGCTTAGATTTAGTAATTCATCCCAAGCAACACAAAAACCATTATGTGAGTTAATACAAAAAACTATACTTATAACGTAATGTTTGAACCTCGCCTGCCCTTACAAAGTCACAACCAAGTACACTATAAATCAAACATCAAACAGCCAAACCCAAAGCTAAGAAAAGCACAACACTGGTAAATCCAATTTCAAATACGTCACACAGTAACAAAGACAAAAATCTCGTGAAAGGCTCCTCTAGCTGCTTTCCATTCATAAATAGCCTAAAACCCATGCAGCTAGTGGGTTGAAAAATCAAAAAGTCAAAATATGGCTCATTTTTGATCAGCTTAGACAAGTCATATATGTAGCAAAGGGAAACTGAGTTAGGCGAGCGACTGACAATGATATGCCCGGTTCACGTTCGAAAGTTCTAAAAAAGGAAAACACGCATGCCAAGCAGAAGTTGTTTCGTACAATAGTCATGGGTCGATTATCTGTCAATAAAGCCATAAATCTGTCCACAAAGCAAACAAAATGTTGCTGTCTATCATAATAAGCATATATATATATATTTATTTATATATATATATATATATATATATATAATATATATATATATTTATATATATATATATATATAATATGATATATATATGTATATATATATATTATATAATATTCTATTGATAATCTTTCAGTAGGTAACTGCTTGCAAGTAACATTGGGAATAATTTCTATTTATGTATACACATACTGTTATAATCCTATTTATACAGCTCGAGTTATTACATAAATTGAGGAAAACAAGTTCGACACCGTTCGATATGATAAGCCAGTTCCATGCTATTCACGGCTGCTCCTTGCAGTCACACATAAATTGAAAAACAACTAACGGTGGATTGCACCAAATTGGATTAAGTGACGATTAGCTTAAACCGATTTAGCTCAGAGGCCGTATTCTCAAATTACCTGCAGGTAAAGTTAGGCTAACTTTACCCACAGGTAAAGTGAAGGTAAAGTCGTATTCTCAAACATTGACTAAAGCCAACGTGATAGCTATAGTTACCTTTAATTTTAGGGCCAGGAAACTGCTTTATCTTGTTTCGCAGCTAAAGTTAATGTATTGTGCAAATTTTTAACCTCGACCGTCAACGTTAATCGCGTTTTCAATTTTAACTTTACCTTTACCCACAGAATTAACTTTACCTTCACCTCACCTGTGGGTAAAGTTAGCCTAACTTAACCTGCAGGTAATTTTGAGAATACGGCCCCAGGCTTAAATTCCTTAAATCAATTCAAGTCCGCTGCAGCAGTGAAGATTAGCGGAGTTGGCGCTTAAGTTTTAGTTGAAAATTGGAGTTTAGCTGCGATTTAGCTGAGAGTTAACTAAATGGATTTAACTGGAGATTAGCTCCAGCTCAGACTTAAGTTTATCTGATTTGGTGCAGTCCACCGTAAGTGTGACTAAGGCAAAATTATTATAAAATAACGTGTGAACAATATTTTCAAAAAATTTTTATAGCCTGTCAGTTGCATTCTACTTTTTTTTCATAATTAAGCAAAAATATGAAAAAAAACAGTGCCGTTTTTTAAAATTAATTCATGTGCTCCTTGAATAGGTGTCAGAATCAGATCAGCAAATTCGTCAGCTTCACGTCTGAATGACTTAGCTAGCACTTCAGACGAATGAATTTATCACAGTAATTATACAGAAGATGTTTTCCAAAAAAATACAATTTTTCATCATATTTAAGTTTTTATTAATTCAAGTCATGCTTGATAACTATA